>CM021101.1:95772286-95890215 GCA_007115665.2 Sequoiadendron giganteum | reverse complement strand
GATCTTGTTGAGCTATTTGAATATCCTCTAGAGTTATTTTGTTCTTATCATTTTGATTCAGATTGTTCCAAGGATTTTCCTCTGCCATTGTTTGGGATGTTTCAAGTTCTTTCTCTAAGAGTCTCTGCTTTTGTCACCTAGTGAAGATTGGCATACAAAATTTTACCCTTTCTTTCGAAATGTTGATCTTTTATGCTAAAAATGTCAATTGGAACTTTTAACAAAGTCGAATAAGATGACTAATCTTATTGATGAGACTATGTTAAAAATTTGATTACTATACTTGGTTTCGTGATAAAGGATGATAGTATCCTGATGATGAAACTTTAGTGTAGTAATCGATTGTGTATTTTATTTTGACACTTGTGATTTGCAAGATCTTGTTTCAGTTGATAAGATTGAAATTTTGTATAAACCTATCTATTTTCGGTCTCTAGATAGTGATTCTGATAAAAAGAAACTTGGTTCTGATGAAAACTGTGGATAAAATGACAAACTAACTGATTGGTAGGATTTTTGAACTCTCTGTTTTGAAAGCGCTAAAATAGAGGATAGAGGCACTATTTCATAGAAGCACTAGAATAGAGTTCTGAAGTGTTGAAACAGGTGACAGAAGTGCTATATTGATAGAAGCACTAAAATAGTGCACTAAAGCGCTGCAGAAATTGATGGAAGCGCTATCTTGACAGAAGCGTTGAAACAGTACCCGAAAGTGTTGGAAAAGATGATAAAAGCATTGTTTGACAAAAGCGCTAAAATAAATACTGTAAGTGCTAAAACAGTGCCCGAAAGCGCTAAAGCAGTGACCCAAAGCACTAAAATAGGTTTTCAGAGCGCTAAAAACATGAATTTTATGACTCTCTATTGTAAAATTTGATTTGGCCTTGTGGCATACTATATCATGGATTGTGAAAGATAAGAATGATGTATGCGCTAACTACGGTTGTGATACTAAGTGAGAGCTCTTCTTTGGAAGAAGGCTCATGAATAGAGTGGTTCTATTGTGTAATCTAAAGTGTGACCCCTAGAAAAATCGTGATATCTATGGATGAATGTTCTATGTTGTAAAAAGAGTTTCCGATTTTGATATAGAAAACGTTGTCTTCTTAATTTATCTCGATAACCGAAAGGTTTCTTGGGTTTTGTGATTTTGATTTTTCTCTTGACAAACGTGGTGAACTTCCACTTTTGCAGCATGGATTTTCTAATCTAACTTGACTTTGTTGTTTTTAGGATGATCTTAAATCTGATTTTAATGAATTTTTGAATAATTGTTTTAATTGAATAGATTGTGTATGTTCAAGAGCCATGAATGGTCCTTATTGATTTTCATGGGTTGTTTTGACAATTGTACACTAATCAAATAGACTTACACTTAAGGACAAATAGGTCATCATTATACTTACAGCCACATCTTGAATTACGTTGACGCACATAGCCTTGTCACCCCCTAGAGGGCACCCGTGTTTTTGTCGTTTCCAGGCGCGTACTCAAAGTTGGATTTCTCATCCTTTAAGCAAACGGTCCATGGAAATTATATGGTGAGTGTCTTGGGGGAAAATTATTCCCTCCCCTTGCACCATGAGTATGACAATTTATGGATACTGACTCGAGGGGATACTACTCTATGGTTCGTAGATAGGGCTTTTGTGCGGTGCAACAATTGATAAAATCCCTCAGGAGACCTCCCAATCTTTAGAACAAATATTTTGGGGATGGTTATCTTGCTCACTACCGTCAAGTTGTACTTTCATCAACAACTTGCATTTTTATTATAGTGGGTTGGAATCCTTGGCTTTAGGCATTCCCACTTAGCTCATTCCCGTAGGGTGAGTACTTTTTCCCACTATGGCAGGCCTTCTAAAGGATTTAATAAAGTGTAAATAGCATGAAGTAAAAGTGAATCTGGTGCTTTGGTCACCCAGTTTAAGGGGAGAGCATAAGCCTAATCACCACAAGCACAACATATAAGTTGTTCTATTTTAAGCCCAAAAAGATTTTTTTTTAATCTATGTGAAGGTGTTGCTTCACAGAAATCATGTTTGTTCTTTTTAACTTGTACTATAAAAATGTGATGACTATCCTAGGATTGATAAATTTGCTTTTAAGAAAACAAAAAGTGGCTACCCTAGGATTGATATATTTTAGAAACCAAGAAGTGACTATTCTAGGATTGATAAATTTTAGAAAACCAAAAGTGACTATCCTAGGATTGATAAATTTTAGTCCAACTATGAAAAAAATTAAAATCCGGCTGTGTCCACGTCAGATCTAGATTGATTTTACAAAAAAAAAGCACTGGAATAGTCCATTGAAGTGCTATAACTCTTACTTGATGCGTTGAAACTCGAAAGCACCGAAACAGGACACCGAAGCGCTGAAGTTGTCCACAGAAGTGCTAAATCACTGAAGCGCTGAAACAGGTCATAGAAGCGCTAAAGTTGAAAGCGCTGAATTTTTTTACGGATGCGCTGTAGTAACATGGAAGCGCCGAAATAAAGTATGGAAGCACTATAGTTTTCCACAAAAGCGTTATAGTATTTGATGAAAGCGCTAAAAGAAAACACATCGGGAACCTGCGTGACACTTTCCAGAAATTTGATAAAATTGGGGTTAATGCCCCACTGTGGGCACCAAATTGTAAGCATGGATAAGGTGTAAAGCACAAAACACACTTCTTAATACGATATTATATCAAAAACAAAGCTAAATGAATCAAATCAAATCAATAATCTATTGAAAGCGTCATATTGTTCTCTATCTCCAAAGATTTATTAAATCACTATGGCTCTCAGATCGTGAGTGCACTATGATTGTTAAAATGATAATTCAAAGAACGAGATGGATGCTAATGCAATGATATGGAGCTTAATATGATAATACTAGATGATAAATTAACTAAACTAGCATGAATTGACATGAAATAGATAAATGTAGCTACAGGAGGCAGCCATGATATGAAAACTTGATTGCTTGATGCTGGATGCTTGATGCTTGATGCTTGATGCTTGAATTCCTACAGAGTAAGAGTGCATAAGTTAGATTATCTGGGATGCTTTTCTTGGTTCAATGAGGCTTTATTTATAGATTTCTTGACTATAGAAATGCATAGGGATGGCATTGAGAGGCTTGGATTCAATCTGGAGGATTGAATGGTGAAAGATGGAGGAGATTGAGAGAATTTTGCTGATTGTCTCTACCCATGAAAACACCAGGCAAGAGAAGAGGAAATATTGATGGAGGAGGATTGAGAGAAGAATTTGGAATTTGTCTCCAATTTATCTCCAAAACTTCCTATGAAGTTTCAAAGCATTAATTGTGACATGTTTTAGACATAAATTAGACATAGGATATCTAATTCATTTTTGAGGAAATATAGATGGAATATTCTTTATGCTTTTATTCAAATATTTTTGATTTATTTAAATTAGTGAAAGAGGGATAAATAATATAATAAAATGAACTATAGAAGTTTTTTATTAAATTAGACAGAAGAATACGACAATTAATCAATAAAGTGTTTAATCTTTATTTAATTAATTTAAGATCGATGTGATAGAATAAAATATGGATTTGATAATTAAATCAAACAAAGTATTTAATTTTGTTTATTTAATTAAGATGAATTTAAATGTGAATTATATAAATAAATATTTTTATTTACTCAAACAATAGAGGAAATTAGAATAATTAATGAGATAAATCGTATTTAATTAATCGGATGCTCCAGACCATTTTTAGGTGTATACAGTATTAACCAAATAGCCATGTAGGCATACATCAATATATGTCGATATAAGTATGAAATATATGTACAAAATAGCCATATAGGCTTATGAGAATCCCATATAGGCATACAATGTCAAATATGTCCAATAAAAAATATGTACAAAACTACCATGTAGGTATACAACAAAGGGCTCTGAAGTCAAAATTCATTACTCTCCGTGCCCTAGAAATAATTTATTTCCCTTTCCTTTTCAATCGGATGGCAATAGGTCTGTCACTCATTTTTGTTGCGCTCGAGGAGTGCTCATGTTGCTCCTCCTAGGGTTTAGTTCATGGTGAAGTTTTAACTGTTACAATAAGAAGTAAAGACATGAATATATAGAAATTACATTTTAAAAAATGATATATTTGAAAAAATAATCACTTACTGCCATCTCATGATCTCTCTCCATGAGGGATATATTCTCACGCCCATGCTCAAGCATGCTCAAGCCCTGTATAAACCATACAAATAGAAATTAAACTACGTGAATTGATAATGGTTTGATTTTTCACTAACTAGCATCTATAACAACAAATGTAAATGTAAATTTACTAATTTGCCTCATACCTCTCCTATCAGAGCCATCGAGGATTTTCTAGTAGATGACACACCAATCTCCATTGCCCTCGTCACATTCGTAGGTGTTTCGGCTTGCAATATCTGAAAATAAAACAACAAATTATTCAACGTAATCAATGATGTGCATATAAACTACACAAATATATTAAGTACTTGATTCATTAGTTAAACTCTTTATTCTATTACCTCCATGTAGGTTTGAGTAAGTCCACCGCCACTGGGAAGTGTTCCATCAAAACCTCTAATATTGGTCTACTCAACATCCAAAATTGCATATTAAATTACCATTCGTAAAACAATGCTATTAACATACAATAAATTTATAATTGTTTACTAGTTACATACCCCAGTGATAGGCGTACTATAGAAATAAGTTGGTGGGGGGCCGGTGTATCCAATCTCAACACTGTGACCCTACAATTTTATTAAAATCATAAAACATTTTTAGTTAATCTTGCAATTCAAAATCAAAATTTAATAAATTAAATTCAATGAACATGCTCTAACTTTTACCTGACTATCAATCCCATATGCCTCATGCAAAATGTCAGCTACCCTTGCCATCTCCATATTTGCAGACGGATTCTACATACCAGTCTCCTGAGTGTCGGTGGGGTCATATGAATAAGTAGCCCTGCAAAATTGACACACATGTGTTTGAAGGCCACCACTCGAAGACTCCCCTGGATGGCGCTATAGAATAGGGCTAGTATGATGGATGAAAATCTAGGTCAAAGTGTTGATCGCTTGCAATGTATCTACATCAACGCTTTCCTTCGTGACAGAAGGCATAACAATGTGCTCACAAGGTGGCCTAGTGAGATCTCGTCTACCTTGCCGTGTAGGATCCAACTGTGCACCGGTTCTATCCTGAGCTAACCCCCCACCTCTCCCCTAGAAATCCCTCATATCAAAATAATTTGGTATTTTGTTCAATATAAACTTATTGTATAGTTTCCTAAGGAAATATTGTGGGACCTCACAATTGTTGCACGGTGGATAGTCGAAGACCATGTACCACCTATCATAAAACTGGTCCCTAATCTGTTGGTGGTGGCACCAATGGATAGGAAACCTCTTCACATTGAGGGTAAGATTTTGATTTTTGCGTGGGTCAATGAATAATGAGCACAAATCACCTTTTGTAATTTTTAAATCCTTTATGTCTTTGTATGATAGTTTATTTGCATAATAATCCCTAGCCGCATGCCTCCTATCTTGCCAATCAGTTATTTTTTTGCTAATTGAATATACATTTTTTAACATATCTTTCAATGAATTTTCTAGGGTCATTCTTTCTACAGTTGAACCATTTGGATCACTGAACCTAATGATCAAATCCTCAATTTTCTTTTTTTTGTTCTCAATTTCACTCATTAAATTTTTTTGAGTGCCAGGAGGGGGTTGAGTGATTGGTGGAGGAGGTTGTTGTTGTGGTTGATTTTGATCTTGAGGATTTGGTTGGTCTTCCTATTGAGGATCTTGAGGGTTTGTAGGTGTAATATGCATAATTATTTAATTCTAAGAATCGACAATACTTTAAATAAATTCATTTATATTCAAAAGGAAGTCAACACTTCATTCATTAGAATTTATAAAATCCAAATGACTTCAAAACAACGACTTACAGTCTTCAAAGATATTCATCATACATCCAATTACATTCATAAATGCGTGTCATAGTTCATGACATTTATAATACAAAACATTGTAAGAGAAATTTACAATTCGAGACTTAGGCATTCTGTGGCCTTAAGCTCCACAATAACCATACAAGACTTATGCATTTTATTGCCTTAAGTTCTACAATAATTAATTCAAAATAAAATAATACATATACGAAGATATCTTCATTTGATCTTCAATCCAACTGCTAATCTTCAAAGATGAAGATGAGAACAAGGTTCAGGCACTTTTTCCACCCAACCTCAAATCTTACGTTTTCCCGAAATTCCTTAGTCATTCAAAGAATACCCGACCCTGCACGAATCGCTTAGCAAAAAGAAGTCAACAAGCAGGATGGAATTTGATGCGTGCCTAGTATAACTAGTAATTCCACAAGCATTTTCAGTTTTTTAATTCATTTAAGAAAAAAGCAAGCTTGATACTAGGATATGGTAGAGAGTTAAATTCATTCCATCTATTTCAATGGTCCTTAAGTTACTTGGCCAAGCAAAATGTCATGCACGGAAAATAATAGTAGTTTTGGAAAAGCAAAACTACGCTCTCTAGAAGCCCATATTTGGCACCCGTCCCGGAAGGTAACTTTCCAAACACATGTCATGCACATTCAATTATCAAGCATGCATGATTCCATTCAAATAAATAAATTATCTTTCACAAACACATGTACTGCACTTTCATTTTCAAGCAAACATGGTTTTTTAACACAATAATCTTATAGTTTAAATCACAAATAACATGTTGTTTATATTTAAAATAAATAATAAAAGTAAATTAAAAGGTGTATCTCAAGTATGTAATCTAAGTACATATTTAAACAAGAATTAAATGAGCACACATTCTTTTGGTTCATTTACTCATAAAATTTATCTACACTTCAATTTAATCCTTTTCTAATTCGTTGTGTTTCAAAGAAAGTGTATTTTTAACTTGCTTTCTTCTCTTTCTGATTTTCATATTTCCTTTTAAATAAAAATATCTTTTCAAAATCATAAAACCACATATTTAATTTTGTTTTGTAGCAATTTAACATCATTTCTAGAGAATTATCAAATCTCACTTTCTACTTTTCAAGCATATTAAAATACCCAAAATTATTTTAACTTTCATTCTGGAAAACATTTAATAAATTTAAAGTTTTCTATTTTAATGATTTCCTATTCTTTTCTGCTAATTTCCAATTCTCTGTCTGTACAGTTAACGAATCTTATTTTCTTTTTTGGGGGTTTTCTGAATCTAAAACATGCTAAAACATAATTCTTTAAATAAGAAAACTAATGTCTCTTATTATTTTCTGTTCAATTTGGTTCTATAATTTTTTGTTCAAGTTTTTTCTTTTTCTACTTGAAATACAGGCTGGTGTTTATTCCTTTCTTCTAAATTTGACAAAACAACAATATGTTCTCATTTTTACTATTTTTGCGAAAGAAAGAAAAATAATACAGACATTCATTGTTTCAAGACTAGTAAATGTTTTATTTCAATAAACTTACCTATTAATCTCCTACAATAGCTGTGTTTTCCTGAATATGGAGATAAACCTTTGTTCTTCTTTTCTTTCTGTGAATGTATTTTCTGTAGCTGCTCTCTAACTGTCTTTCTCTTTCCCTCTGTCTACTTTCCTTCTGATGTTCCTATGGTCTTTTATTTTTGTTCTCTGTTTGTGTCTCTCCTCTTTACTTCCCACACATCTCACACCTCTCCATATTTTCCACGCACTTTCACTTCCCTTATTTCCTTTCTTCTCCTCCTTCCTGCTCGCTGCACCCTCTCTTTTTTCTCCTTGCATATGAGTTCTCAAGTAATCAGATGAAACTCTATTCCTACTTCCTACAGTCATGCCTTGCCTCTCTCCACCCACATGCCTTGCCTTCTCTACACACTACTTCCCAGTGGGCATCACTCCTCTGCCTTACATGCGTATGATGGTGGGGAGATTCCTGTTCTAATCTCTCCTCCTTCTAGCCGCCCACCTTTACACCACCTCCACATGCGCATGAGGATATCCCACTCTCATCCTTGTGCATGGTGTAGAGAGAAAATTTATGCTCTTTATTTCCTACTCTCTTCTTGCCACGCCCTTCCCAATCTCCTCCCTCTCATGCGCCTTACCTTATGTATCTTTATCTACCTCTGGCTGCACCTCTTGTCTCCTCTCTACATTCCTCCCTACGCATGATGGATAAAGATTATTTGTTCTTGTTTTCCCCTATTCTCCCTGCTCCTGCACTTTACCTCCCCTTCCCAAGTGCCTGATTCCCCCTTCCCAAGCGTGTGCCTCTTAATTAGCAAAGAGTTAATGTATTTCAAAAAAAATGAAAGAAGGCCTCTCTCCTTCTGTGCGTGCATGGAAGTTTGAGCAGATTTTTGTTTTAAAGAGATTTAACAGTCCTCCTCTTGGCTAGAATGCATTCCATGTTTTTAATATATACTCTATTATCCTTTTACTGGTTGTGCCTCTCAAAAATATCAATAATATTGTGTGTATTTTTATGGTCCATAATGAAAAATAGATTTTTTTTCACTCTCCTTCCAATTTCGAATTTCTTTTTGGTTGATCTTTACTCATGCAAAGTATTGGGGTTATTCACAAAGCCAGATCCACTTTTTGTGTTTGATCTTTAGTTTAAATTTTCAAACTCCAAGTTTTAAATTTTGTTTGCCTTCCATTGATTGAAGATATTTTCTTCTACTTGTAAATTGCTGATTTGAATTCAATCCCCAATTTGTACGCAATTTGTGTACAATTATTCAATTTTAGATATTTTTTTATTTAACCATTTACATTTACATTTATTTTTCTTATTTATCAAATAAGAAAAATACAATTACATCAAATAACACCATGTTATATTTTAATAACTTTTTCACAGTTAAAACTCTACTCCATTAATTTGAAATAAAAGCATCACTAATTGTAAGTAATAATAAAATATTGACACTAGGAATTCAATTTATTCGAATAAGATCAATTTCCTCATAAAATAATCAAATTTCCATTTAAAACAACATATCCTTTTCACATATTTGAGAAATCAATTAAACTTAATTTAAAATTTGCAGGCATAATAATCACAAAAATACATTAAAATAATAACTAAGTGTGTGTGAGAGATTCCATCATCCTCATTAAGGTCTAACGGCTAAAACGACTCTACCTGAACAATGTTCTCACGTTCACTCATGTTCACCTGTTCCTGCGTTCACTTGCACTCGAATTTCATCAGCAATGACAAACCCCAGATTCCACAATAATGAATTTCAAATCATCTCATTTGCATTTAAATTTAAATTTCAATTTTAGTAATAATCTAACATAAACATGCAAATCTCCTGATTTATATTTGCATTTTAATAATTAATAAAATCAGTACGTGACATCCTTCCCCTCTTGGAAGAGACATCATCTCGATGTCTTATTAATCAATCAATAAGCATAGTATCTCAATCAGTAAAACATAGTATCTTAATCATAATGAAATAGTAACTAACATCTTAGTTCTCAACACATAAGCATAATCAATTCATAGTAGCATCCATGCTATCCAAGTTCACAGCATGTGAATCAAAAACCAGATTATCAAGTATCTCATGCATTAAGCAAATACTAATCTAAGAAAGCAGTTGAGGAATATGATGGTCAATCATCACATAATCCTCCTATGTAGCACTATCCTCAGTGTGTTGGTCCCACTGGACCTTGTACTGAGTACTGTCACTGATAATGCTAGCCTATAAGCAATTGGATTCATGACTTCCAGTACATCAAAGGGTCCCACAAATCTCGGAGCCAACTTTGATGATTTCCCAAAATACGTAAGATTTACAAAACATTCATCCTATCAGTAATCCTGTCCTTTCTAGACCTTACTTCAAGTGTCCTTACTATCACATAGGGAAATCTCATATGCTTCACACATACTTATTCTCCCAAAGAGCTTTATTCTATAAATACATCCAATATATAATAATAACTATCTTAGTGATTGAAATTCATTGGTTCATGAATTTATCCTTAGTATAACCCAAATGGAAGAGGAATGTTGATGTATTTTACACTACATCATGGGTCTAATCCTTTTCATTTGTATTTACACTTTCAGACAACTCATAACCCAAGTCCATCCACCACTTACACATTCATTATCCTTACCATAAAGTACTTTACCTTGATTACTTGTCTATCTCGAGCATAACCTTGCTCCTAGACACTTGTCAATTTTGATACTACTCCACACTTAAGCTTTGTTATCAATTAAGTTTCATTGATCACTTCGTTCTATTATTCCTTTCGACATTTTATCAAGTCTTCAGCTTTTATAGAGTTTCCTTTCTTTCCCTATAATGGCCCAAACTCAATTTTAGAATTTACAAATCATTCAAGATTTAGTCCACCATTTTACTTATTTGAATAAAATAATATATTACACATGTATTCAAATGAATGTCTCATGGTGTGATTTTGGTTTATACAACCCTATCATTATTTTCTAAACTGAAATAACCTTTCAGGTTTACTAAGCAACTACTTACCCACAATATATTAATTAGGACCAAAATCCTATAAATCGAGTTTCCAAAAACTATTGGTTTCTTTGATGAGTCTATCCACCAGAACATTATGTTATTTCTACTAACATCGACAGATCAATTTGTCTTGTGTTCTACCATTTTCCTTCTAGAGTCTCAAGAGAGTTACATGTCCTACCAATGATGACTTCTGGTCTTCATTTCCTAGCATACTAGTCATTACCTTGCTATATTGTGTGCAACTTCTTACTCTATTTTTTTTTTATAGTGGATCCTCAAGTGACAATTCCCTTGGTCATTCTGATGTCCTAACTCTAACATTATTTTCCTCATTTCATTCTTGAATCTTCCAAATTTTGGACACATAGGCTCTTTTATATCCAACAATAGTCTATCCTTTAACTAAGTGATAACCTATTTTGATCTTATGCCATTATTAATCTTCTTGTAAATGGTTATATGTTTTGCGGAGATAATTCCCATTTATCTCAAGACATCCATAATGTGGATTTTCTTTTGTCCTTGAATTATTTTCAAAGATGCAATTCATCTTTTAACTCAATCTAATTTCTCTGATTTAATCTGGTACTAATTTTTGAGTATTAATCCTCGTTCAATCACGTTGATCTCTAGATAATAATAAATTTAATTACATATCTAATCATCAAGCATGATCATTTAACTCCATGATTTCTTAATTATATAGGAGAGCCTCAACTTCAATACATCTATTTTGAGGACAAGTAACAATTCTGATGTTCTTCTTCGTAAGATTTTCAGTATTTCTTGCTAAGTGAAAATTCTATGATATTTTGTCATGACAATGGATGCTTCCTTTTAAAAGTGTTTCTCTTTTAATATAAGAGCTACTTATATTAAAGTATTGTCAATAATACGACTTCCTTTAACTTACTAGGTATCCCTCCTATGCTTCTATCCAAGTATAGAGTTTCATTAACTCCAATGATATTCAATCGCATGGGAAAATCTTAAACCCAATATTCCCTTCCAATTCTTAGGATGGAATCCTTAATTGTTGACTAGTCCAATTGTTTATAGATTCCCCACTCTCTATATGGCAATAGTCAAGATCCAAAGTACAACTCATTCAAGTTTAATTCCTACTTATAGGTGTTGAAGAGTAATCCAAGATGTAACCCAACTTAATAGGTTTTAGTCTCATCATAAGGTATCCCTCTTTATTGAATGAACTTCTTGTTCCAATTAGGTTATCCTTACTCAAGGTTTAATTCAAGAGTAAGATAGTGATTAAGTGATTTAATCATTCTCATTAAGAGATTTTGATGTGTTTCACATAATGTCACATCTTACTTTATTTTTCACATAGAAATAACATTGTTATTTAAATTCTCTATGTATATAGCAGTATAGAGACACTTTCTTCCAATCACAAGTCTCTTAGATCTTTTCTTATCAATCCATAAACAATGATCTTCCTTATCATGATCAAGTTATCTACCTATCCTTTTCTAAGGCATTGATAATAATATCCTTTGATCTTTAGATCAGAAAATCATAAGGTATAAAGGTCATAATTCTTACCCTTTCCATTTGTCCTTTTTCCCTTGTGATCATAAAATGTATGACTTAATTGTCCTTATGACTTGAAAAGAAATCATAACCAAGTTTTTGCTGGGTGGGGTACTTAGCTTGAGTCAATTCACTCTCTTCCTTTCCCCCACCCCCCTAGTGTTTCCGCAACTTTTGTTCTTCTTACATTGAACTTCTAGCAATTTACTTGCTTCCTTGAAAAGGGTTTGGCAATCCTTCTTGTTGAATTTTCATTGCTTTCCCTTTTGAAACCATTATTCATAAGTTGTTTTATTCCAAAAACTTCAATAACTTCATTGATTTTGGGTGGAGGAATCTTTCTCATGTCATTGATTGTTTCCTCTAACCATTCTGGTCTTTTCTCAATTCCTCGGTTCTAACTCTTTTCTAAAAAGATCTTTATCTTAACACAAGAGTTCAAGTCATGAGTTCCCCAACCCATGAGGATACTTCCTTTGTTCATATCCTACTTGAACAATCTAAGTTATGTTGACTTGGCATACATAGATTCGTAGTGTTCACTCTATTCAATGAGTTCCTGGCTCTTTTATAATTGTAGGTTACTATGATTCAATTTATCTCATTGCTACTCATTATCTTTTTCTTAGAGTTATGTATGTACAGGTTATTCTTCCTAAACTTCCTACATAACCTAATTGCATAATCTTTCACAATCCTAGGTTTTATCATAAGTTGGTGGTTTAGGAATTCTAATTCTAGGGATGAATCTTTAACTAGACCCAATTTACACAAGTTACCAATGCTTACATCTTCCTTTTCACTTCCTTAAGTTCTATTCTCTTGTTGTTCTAGCACAAGAACTTTTCAACCTTCTTCTGATAAGGTTTATGCATTATTGCGTAATGAGCTCATAGGTTTCAGTGTAGAACCTGGTAGCTCTGATACCAAATTTAATATGCAGAATTCTTTAATTCTAAGAATCGACAATACTTTAAATAAATTCATTTATATTCAAAAGGAAGTCGACACTTCATTCATTAGAATTCATAAAATACAAACAACTTCATAACAACGACTTAAAGTGTACAAAGAGATTCATCATACATCCAATTACATTCATAAATATGTGTCATCTTTCATGACATTTATAATACAAAACATTGTAAAAGAAATTTACAATTTGAAACTTAGGCATTCTGCCACCTTAATCTCCACAATAACCATACAAGACATAAGCATTTTTTCACCTTAAGTTCTACAATAATTAACTCAAGAATAAAAGAATACATATATGAAGATTTCTTCATTTGATCTTCAATCCAACTGCTAATCTTCAAACATGAAGATGAGAACAAGGTTCAAGCACTTTTTCTGCCCAACCTCGAATCTTACGCTTCCCCGGAATTCCTTAGTCATTCAAAGAATACCCAACCCTGCACGAATCACTTAGCAAAAAGAAGTCGACAAGTAGGATTGAATCTAATGCGTGCCTAGTATAACTAGTAATTTCACAAGCATTTTCATTTTTTTAATTCATTTAAGAAACAAGCAAGTTTGATACTAGGATATGGTAGAGAGTTAAATTCATTCCATCTATTTCAATGGTCCTTAAGTTACTTGGCCAAGTAAACTGTCATGCACGACAAATAATAGTAGTTTTGGAAAAGAAAAACTATGCTCTCTAGAAGCCCATATTCGGCACCTATCTTGGAAGGTAACTTTCCAAACACATGCCATGCACATTCAATTATCAAGCATGCATGATTCCATTCAAATAAATAAAGTATCTTTCACAAACACATGAACTACACTTTCATTTTCAAGCAAACATGGTTTTTTAACACAATAATCTCACAGTTTAAATCACAAATAGCATACTGTTTATATTCAAAATAAATAATAAAAGTAAATTAAAAGAAGGTGTATCTCAAGTATGTAATCTAAGTACATATTTAAACAAGAATTAAATGAGCACACATTCTTTTGGTTCATTTACTCATAAAATTTATATGCACTTCAATTTAATCCTTTTCTAATTCATTGTGTTTCAAAGAAAGTATATTTTTAACTTGCTTTCTTCTCTTTCTGATTTTCATATCTCCTTTTAAATAAAAATATCTTTTCAAAATCATAAAACCTCATATTTACTTATGTTTTGTAGCAATTTAACATCATTTCTAGAGAATTATCAAATCTTATTTTCTTCTTTTCAAGCATATTTAAATACCCAAAATTATTTTAACTTTCATTCTGGAAAACATTTAATAAATTTAATGTTTTCTATTTTAATGATTTCATGTTCTTTTCTAGTAATTTCCAATTCTCTGTCTATATAGTTAACAAATGTTGTTTTCTTTTTTGGGGGTTTTCTGAATCTAAAACATGCTAAAACATAACTCTTTAAATAAGAAAACTAATGTCTCTTATTATTTTCTGTTCAAGTTTGTTCTTTTTCTACTTGAAATATAGTCTAGTGTTTATTCCTTTCTTCTAAATTTGACAAAATAGCAATATGTTCTCAAACAACAATATGTTCTCATTTTTACTGTTTTTGTGAAAGAAAGAAAAATAATACAGGCATTCATTGTTTCAAGACTGGTAAATGTTTTATTTCAATAAACTTACCTATTAATCTCTTGCAGTAGCTGTGTTTACCTGAATCTAGAGATAAACCTCTGTTCTTTTGTTCTTTCTGTGAATGTATTTTCTGTAGCTGCTCTCTGACTGTCTTTCTCTTTCCCTCTGTCTACTTTCCTTCTACTATTCCTATGGTCTTTTATTTCTATTCTCTGTTTGTGTCTCTCCTCTTTACTTCCCACACATCTCACACCTCTCCTTACTTTCCACGCACTTGCACTTCCCTTATTTCCTTTCTTCTCCTCCTTCTTGCTGGCCGTACCCTCTCTTTTTCCTCCCTACGTATGAGTTCTCAAGTAATCAGATGAAACTCTATTCCTACTTCCTATAGCCGTGCCTTGGCTCTCTTCACCCACTTGTCTTGCCTTCTCTACACACTACTTCCTAGTGCGCATCACTCCTCTGCCTTACATGCATATGATGGTGGGGAGATTCATGTTCTAATCTCTCCTCCTTCTGGCTGCCCACCTTTACACCACCTCCACATGCGCATGAGGATATCCCACTCTCATCCTTGCACATGGTGTATTGAGCAGATTTATGCTCTTTATTTCCTACTCTCTTCTTGCCATGCCCTTCCCAATCTCCTCCCTCTCATGCGCCTTACCTTCTGTATCTTTATCTACCTCTGGTTTTGCCTCTTGTCTCCTCTCTACATTCCTCCCTGCACATGATGGATAAAGATTATTTGTTCTTGTTTTCCCCTATTCTCCTTGCTCCTACGCTTTACCTCCCCTTCCCAAGTGCATGCCTCTTAATCAACAAAGAGTTATTGTATTTCAAAAAAAAAATCAAAGAAAGCCTCTCTCCTTCTATGAGCGCATGGAAGTCTGAGCAAATTTTTGTTTTAAAGAGATTTAACAATCCTTCTCCTGGCTTGAATGCATTCCATGTTTTTAACATATACTCTATTCTCCTTTTACTAGCTGTGCCTCTCAAAAATATCAATAATACTATGTGTGTTTTTCTGGTCCATTATCGAAAATGGATTTTTTTCACTCCTTCCAATTTTGAATTTCTTTCTCGCTGATCTTTACTCATGCAAAGTATTGGAGTTATTCACAGAGCCAGATCCACTTTTTGTGTTTGATCTTTAGTTTAAATTTTCAAAATCAAAGTTTTAAATTTTGTTTGCTTTCCATTGATTGAAGATATTTTCTTCTACTTGTAAACTGTTGATTTGAATTCAATTCCCAATTTGTATGTAATTTTTTTTTCCAATATGTTTTCAATTATTCAATTTTAGATATTTGTTTATTTAAACATTTACATTTACATTTATTTTTCTTATTTATCAAATAAGAAAAATACAATTACATGAAATAACACCATGTTATATTTTAATCTTTTTCACAATTAAAACAATATTCCATTAATTTGAAATAAAAGAATCACTAATTTTAAGTAATAATAAAATATTGACACTAGGAATTCAATTTATTCGAATAAGATCAATTTCTTCATAAAATAATCAAATCGCCATTCAAAACAACATATCCTTATCACATATTTGAGAAATCAATTAAACTTAATTTAAAATTTGCATGCATAATAATCACAAAAATACATTAAAATAAGAACTAAGTGTGTGTGTGAGATTCCATCATCCTCATTAACGTCTAATGGCTAAAACGACTCTACCTGAACAATGTTGTCACCTTCACTCACGTTCACCTGTTCCTACATTCAGATGCACTCGAATTTTCATCAGTAATGACAAACCCCAGATTCCACAATAATGAATTTCAAATCATCTCATTTGCATTTAAATTTAAATTGAAATTTCAATTTTAGTAATAATCTAACATAAACATGCAAATCTCCTGATTTATATTTGCATTTAAATAATTGATAAAATCAGTACATGACAGCAGGTTGATTTGCATCTCCTAAAAATTCAAACAAATATATATCAAATTCAACCTAAGACTAACTAATTCAAAACAAAAACCACATAATCCTTACCTCTCACACTTCCTTGTTGTCGTGGCACCATCGTTGCAAAGAAATAGAAAATGTTGGTGAAGAAATTTGTTGAATTGCTCCTCCTAGAACACGAGCACGAAAATATGAAGGTTTTTGGCCACGACTACAAAAAAAAAGTCAAAATTACAATGACAGGTTTTCACTTTTTTTTTTTCTTTTAACAAGCAATAACACAAGCGTGTTATAGTGCGCTCACGTTATGTCTTTTCAAAAAAAAAATTGAAGGGTGTCCACGAAATGGCTACCCATTTCCATGCACCCACTCATATATGCAATAAGGAATTACATCGCTACATGTCAACTTCAACAAAATAATAAGATGAATACAATCTGTCGGCCGAAAACAATAAATATTATTAATGTGAATCTACCAAGGTTGGCTACAACATAGTAGAAACCCAAAAAAATGTCTTCCAACACAAAAAAACTTCAAAGATTATTCCTCAAAGATCCACAATATGCTACAAACCCCCTGTCGGACATGAACATGAAAAACATGAACACACAAGAGAAAATCATCGACCGTGAGCACAACAATCAATGCGGACATGCAACACAGATAGAGAATGATCTAGAAACATCCACAAACACCACAAGAGAATGCATAACAACTCATATTACCAAAATCACATTATCTTCTTCCAGGAATACCAACTACAGTAGCAGAATAACTGTCGGAACACAGAAACTCATAACTTGCTTAAATCTTCACGTGCACCTCTAAAACTTTAAATGGATAAACTAGATAAGATTTTCAAAAAACCCTTTAATCAGCAACTTTTGACCATCAACATACAAAACTTTCCATCATACTGATTTTCACTGCTTCACAGACAACCTTCAACTTATTTTATTACAATTTTCTCAATATCCTCGACATATACAGTCTTAAAGACATTAATTCTAATAGCGTTGACATAAATGACAACCATGTCATGCCCAAAAAATTTTGATATAAAAACTCAACAATTTTTTTGTTATTATTATTATCAAACACTAAGCGGATTAAAGTTCTAAGCGATCATGCTTCAATACTAACCATGTTAGTAACACTAATATCACTATCAACAATAATATGCTCTAATAATATTTCCCTTTAAAAATAATCCACATTCGTATGTTTTAACTATAACATTATTCCCCTAGCACGACCGTGAAGGCTTCAAATACCAATGTAAATTTGTTGATTGATTCAAGAGAAAATTTAGCCAAGTAGGCCTTATTAGTGTGTCTCCGATAACTCATATTTATAATTGCACCACTTCACTTAAATTAAATACAAGGGTAACATTAACATTAAGAAAGTTTATTTTATTGCAAGATAATATGCCCCCTAACATTCCACACAAGTGATAAGGTAAGCATGTATGGGTGTATTAATTTAATTTTATAATTTAAATCAAGTAGCATTCCCATCTGACCATTAATTTACAACACAAATATTTTCTTGAATTAAGGACCTATGATATAATTAATTTTCTTTGGGTTTAGTAGGAATAAATTAATTATAATTACCTATAATATTATTATTCTTGTTTCTTTGAATAATAATCCTAGGTTAAAAGATAACGAGGTCAAATATACTATAGGTCTACATCTAAAATTACAAAACTTCTAATAATAAAGTGACTTATCAATTATAACACAAGTTTCTCCTTAATATTAATTTTACATGTAACACCCATAAAGATGTACTATAATAGTAACATCTAATTTAACATAAATTTTCTAGCATTAATATTTCACCCATTTGATTGGTAATGTCAAAACTCCTAATTAGATTTATTTTTAATCCATAACAACTCACAAAATCATTTAAGATATCCATTATAAAATTACAAAATTCTATATGTAAATATATAAATATTAATAATTAAATTTATTAGTCTCTGATTTATTATTATTATTTTTTTATAAAATTATTTAACATTTATATATATCTTTACTTTGTTCTATGTAATGAATAATTTAGGTTTCTTTTCTATATTAATATACATTTTTTATTATTTAAATATTAACATAAATTTATTAAACTGTGATTTTTTTTGGATTTTTTTTTAAGATTTAAAGAAAAATATATATAAAATAGAAAAAAATCAAAGTGTTGAATAAAAGATTTTATTCATAAGAAAATGAGTTTTAAATAAAACTTAAATAAAACTTAGATTTTAATATAGAAACTTTCCTAAAATGATTTCTTAGATTAAAATAGAATGGTCAAATTACTTTTCTTATTTATGAGGGACAAATCGAATGATCAAATTAGTTTTCTAATGCCATTGAAGAGCAGAATACTAATTATTTAATACCACTTTTATTACTACATTTAATAGTAGTAACCATCATATAAAAGTATAAGGGAATATATTCCCATATTTTCAAAAGGATTCTTTTAAACAAAATTAAGAAAGTTAGTATTCTTTCGATTATTTTCTTTCTTTATTTTTTTCCAAACATATTAACATGTATATAAATAGGAATAGAAATTATATATATATAAATAAGTAAACAACCAAATAAATAGTAGTTACTTATAGATAAATAGGTATATAATTATATATATTGGTAACAATCAATAATAGTAATATTGTTAATAACTAGAGGTTATTTATTAAGTATTCATATATGTATTATGTGTACATTTAAAAAGGCTTGATCTTTAAATCTTTGTATATTAAGATTTAATGACTTGGAATATTTAAGGAATATACTTATGAGAAAAGAAAAAGGTTGAGGAGCACATTATTTGTAATTAGCTTGATTGTTGAGAATAAAAAGAAAAAAAAAACAAAGAAGTTATCAATTGACAATGAAATTTAAATATAAACCAAATTGTAAATAGTCTATCCATTCTCGTATTTAGAAACCAAGACAAATTGTTGTGTGAGAATGTTAGCAATGTCGTCTAGTAAGTGCACCTCACTACCATCTTTGAGCAAGGTGAGATTCTTAGCTGTGTCATTCATTGAAAAAAAAATTGGTTGTGTTTTTTCCCATGGGTCAAAAGTTTGGGCATGACAAACCACATATCAACAACACCACCACAACATTCAAAAATATCCCCCTTTGGCATTGATGGAAACACATGATGTGAAAAACACCATCAACGCAACTAACTTCAACACTTACTCCCCCTTAAGTTCTGACTCTTTTCTCCTCAGATAATTCTTAGTTTTTCACATTGCTCTTCTCCCCCTTTGACATCAATGGATGAGGTACACAAGCTCTTAACCCCATATATGAATCATATGACTACTCCCCCTGAGTAGCAGCCACCACAACATCAATCTGAATCAAGATATGTCTGTGAAATGCATAGACTAATGCAAGACAATGCATCTTAGTTCTAATTAGGAGGGGTAATCACCCCTGACTTCCCTCTAAGATACTCAAAAGTATCCTTAGGAAATGGCTTGGTAAAGATGTCTGCAATATATTCCTTAGTAGGCACATACTCCAATCTCACTTCCTTTTCACTCACCTTCTCTCTCAAAAAGTGAAACTTGATAGATATATGCTTGTTCTTTGAATGCAACACCAGATTCTTAGAAATATTAATTGCACTTGAATTATCACATAATATAACAATAGGCTCATCATACATATCTCTGATATCTTTCAACATCTTCTTCATCCACAATACTTGAGTACAATTGTTAGCAACAACAATGTATTATGCCTTTGTAGTAGATAAAGAAATAGAATTCTTCTTTTTACTTAACCATGAAATCAACTTCTTTCCCAAGAAAAATGTGCCACTAGTAGTACTTTTCCTATCATTCACATCTCCTGCCCAATCAGCATCAGTAAAGGCACTCAAAGTAAGATCATCATCTTTAGGATACCATAGGCCAAAATCAACTATTCCCTTCAAGTATCTAAAAATTCTCTTCACAACAGTCACATGAGATTCCTTAGGGTCAGCTTGAAATCTTGCAACAATACATACAACATTCATGATATCAGGTCTAGTTTGAGTCAAATAAAGCAATCCACCAATCATTGATCTAAATCTAGTCTGATTTTCCTTTGGAGAATCATCATCTATTTTCAACTTACATCCGGTTATCATGGGTGTACCAACTGGCTTTGAATCTTCCATACCAAATTTCTTTAGCAATTCTTTCACATACTTGGACTGAGATATAAAAATCCCTTTATCTAACTAAGTAATTTGCAATCCCAGAAAGAATTTCATCTCTCCAATCATTGACATCTCAAACTCATTCTACATCTCATCAACAAACTTCATGCACAAACCATCATCTCCTCCAAAGATGATATCATCAACAAAGACTTCCACAATCAAATCTTTATCATCATCAATCTTGAAATATAGATTACTATCAATAGTACCTTTGTTAAATCCAATCTTTAGCAAATACTTGTCCAATCTAGCATACCAAGCTCTAGGGGCTTTCTTGAGTCCATACAATTCTTTCTTCAAATGACAAACCATATCTCCCTGATCAATCAATTGAAATCCATCAGGTTGCTCAATGTACACCTCTTCTTCCAATTTTCCATTTAGAAATATTGACTTGACATCCATCTGATAAACCTTGTAGTTTTTGTAAGTAGCATAAGAAAGAAACAATTTCACAGATTCAATTCTAGCAACAGGGGCAAAATTATCTTCAAAGTCAATTCCTTCCATATGAGAATATCCTTTACAGACTAGTCTTTCTTTGTTTCTGATAACTTCACCTTGTTCAGTCAATTTTTTTCTAAAGACCCATTTAGTTCCAATTAAATTTTTTGTCCTTAGGTCTAGGAACAAGAATCCATGTATTATTCTTCTAAATTTTCTACAGTTCTTCTTTCATTGCTTCAATCCAATGTTCATCTTTGCATGCTTCATTTACATTACTTGGCTCAGTCTTTGATATCAAATAGTATTCTTTTGCAATTCTTCTCCTAGTTTGGACACCTTTGTTCTTATCACCTATAATCTGATTTTCTGAATGATTTAATCTCACATACCTTGGATTATTAGGATGTTCTTGAGCTTCAAGCTCTTTTAATCTCTCTTCTGCACTTTCACTAGTTTCTCCTTCCTCTTGATCTTCTTGATTCACCAGAATGATCTAAATTTGATTTGAAGTTTGACCTTTGTTTGTACTGTCATTTTGATCATCAGAATCATATCCACAGGTTCTGGATGGTCTAGCAATGTCTTCATCAACCTTAACATTTGTGTTTTCAACCATTTTCTTCAATCTCTTATTGTAGCATCGGTAGGCCTTACTCTTAGTAGAATAACAAGAAATATTCCTTCATCACTCCTAGCATCAAACTTTCCCATATCTATGTTTCTTCTGATATAGCATTTACTCCCAAAGATTTTGAAATATCTAACAGTGGGCTTATGACCAAACCACAACTCAAAAGGGGTCTTACCGATATCACCTTTGATTTGTACCCGGTTGAGGATATAAACAATAGTACTCACAATTTCTCTCCAATAGATATGAGCAACATTTCCTTCCAACATCATAGTTTTATCAACATCTTGAACTGTCATGTTCTTACTTTCCACAACTCCATTTTGCTGAGGGGTGTGCGGTGTAGATAATTGTCTCTTTATCCCATGCACTTCACAGAAAGAATTAAACTCACCGGAAGTGTATTCGCCACCTTTATTTGATCTTAGACATTTGATATTCAGACCTTTCTTTGTCTCAACCATAGCTTTGAAAATCTTAAACTTTTCTAGAGCTTCAGATTTCTCCCTTAAGAAAGTAATCCACATCATCCTAGAATAATCATCAATAAGCAACATGAAATACTTGTAACCTTGCAAACTTCTGATTCTAGCAGGACCACACAAGTTAGTATGCACGAGCTCCAATAATTCATCTGAACAATGTTGTTTTCTTTGAAATGAAATTCTAGTTTGCTTTCCTAACTAACATTCCTTGCATATGGCATTAGAGGGTTTTACCAACTTAGGAAGATCTCTCATTGTCTGAGTAGAAATTATCTTGCTAATATTTTCAAAGTTTACATGACACATTCTCCTATGCCACAACCAACTTTCATCAACTTGAGCATGCAATCAGACAACTTTTACTAGTAGCATTCAGGTGAAAAATGTTACCTTTTGTTTTTGTACCTAAAGCAATCACATTTCTAGAACTTCTCAATATTTGACACTTTCCATCCTTGAATTGAATATTGTATCCCTTATCAACCATCTATCTGACACTTAAAATATTATTCTTCAAACCTTCCACATAAATAACATCATCGGTATTGCGCTTACTATCAAAAGAAATACATCCTCTGCATGGATTATACCACCATTGTTATCACCAAATCTTACAACATCACCATCATACTTTTCCAGGACCACAAATTTTCTTTTATCACCTATCATATGATGTGAACATCCACTATCAATTACCCATTCATCATTTTCTTCAACTCGAGCAACTAGGGCTTTCTCCACATTTGTACAACTAGTAGATTTAGTAGACATGGGATTATTTTCTTTTATAGAAATAAACACAAACTCATCTTCACTTACATTCCCTTTATCAGATTCATCATTTGCCACACCTTCATCAGAAGCATAATAACACTTCTTTTAAAATCTAGGCTTGTTATGTCTTGGCTTAGGGACTCTTTCTAGACACCTTGATGCAAAATGACCTATCTTATTGCAAGAAAAATATTTAATAGGAAATTTCCATTTATACTTACCTTCTCCTCTGGCTTCTCTTTTGACAATAAGTGCTTCAAACTCATTCAATTCTATTTATTCTTCTTCAATCTATCTCATTTATTCCTCATACTTAAATATCTTTCTAGAAGAACTTTCACTCGGATCATATCTCTACTTATCTCTTCCGAAGGTAGTAGCTTTGAATGCAGATTCTATCTTAGGAAGGGAATCACCGAATTCACTCAACTCAAAAGTAGTAAGTTTACCAATCAACATATCTCTAGTTACATTTGTCACAGTTTGGAGCTCCTCAATAGCTGTAGCTTTCATTTTGTATGCATCAGGCAAGGATCTAAGCACTTTAGCAACAATCTCTGATTCATCCAACTGTCTACCAACACATCTGATACCACACACAAGTTCATTCACTCTTTGCATGAAATTAGTATATTCTCATCATCACCCATTCTCAACAATTCATATTTCCCTTTCAAACTTTGTAGCTTAGCAATCTTCACATTAGCATCACCTTCGTACAAAGTTTCCATTTTTTTCTAGATCTCATAAGTAGTCTTCAGATCCATAACATTCATCATCTCAAAATCAGTCAAAGCACTCAACAATGCTTCCTTAGCCCTGTTATTGTATTCAACATCCCTAATTTCAACAGTAGTAGTAGGACCATTTTGAGGAATAACATACCTATTACTTGTAATGTTCCAATAAGGTTCACCAATGCATCTCAGATGACACTCCATTTGAGTCTTCCACAAAGAGTAGTTTGTTCCATCGAATCTTTGACTATCCTTCTTATATGTCACCATCCTAGATCACCTCAAGCTATTAAACTTCTTCCAAGGAACCTACTCTGATACCAATTATTGGAAACACAAGGGAAAACAATTGAGAGGGGGGGTGAATCACTTGTCACAAAATTTCAAACTTATTAAATTTATTAACCTCTATTCTCATATCTGGTTAATAACTATGAAAGCATAGATCAACAACACATAAAAACACACATAACACCAAGATGTTTGCATCGAAACCCTGTTAGGGGAAAAACCATGATGGAGGTTAATCCACAAGTTAATACTCTGTTAGAAGTATGGAAAAATGTGGAATGCACATGCATTCATGCACACTACCTAGAGCTCACTGCTCAAATACAAAAGGCTTACTACCTAAGGGAAGACTCACTATCTTACAGTAATATTCAGATTAAATCCATCTGAAGATCTTGAACTGAGAAAATAGCATTTTTTAATGCCTGATTATAGTTCCAGTTAAGCACATGAACACTTCTTCACTCTTCTTCACTCCTCTTCACTCTTCTTCACACTCTGCTCTGCCTTCGAAAGATTTAGAACATTATTCATGCACACACACTCGCTTGCTCACACACATTCACATTCAAATGAAGAAACAATCACTTATATATATCCACAACAAGGAATTACATTGCTACATTTCGGCTTCAACAAAATAATAAGATGAATACAATCTATAATAAGTAGGAGGTTTCTTCCACAGCGTGTCAAATTATGATATTGCTATCAAGATTCAACTGTTTAGTTTTCGAGTCAAACTCATTGACCCATGATTCATGAGTAGTGGTTCACAAGAACCCATCTCTCATGATAATGAATGGTCCACTTAGCACTCATTGCATCTAGGTTGAATCCTGATAGCACTATCATGAATACAATCTGTCGGCCCAAAACAATAAAGATTATTAATGCAAATCTACCAAGGTCAGCCACAACATAGTAGAGACCCAAAAAAATGTCCTCGAACACAAAACACCTTCAAATATTACTCCTTGAAGATCCACAACAAGCTACAAACACCCTATCGACCATGAACATGAAAAACATGAACACGCAAGAGAAAATAATCGATCATGAGCACAACAATCAATGCAGATGTGCAACATAGATAGATCACAATCTAGAGACATCCACAAACACCATAGGATCATACGCAAAAAATCATATTACCAGAATCACATTATCTTCTTCCAGGAATACCAACTATAGTAGTAAAATAACTGTTGAAACACAGATACTCATAACTTGCTCAAATCTTCATGCACATCTCTGAAACTTTTGGTGGATAAAATAGATATGATTTTGAATAAACCCTTTAATCCATAACTTCTCACCATCAACATACTGAACTTTCCATCGTACTGATCTTCACTACTTCACAGACATCTTGCAACTTGTTTTATTATAATTTTCTCAATATCCTCAACATATACAGTCTTAAAGATATTAATTCTAATAGTGTTGACATCAATGATAGCCACATATCAGCAACACAACCACAACATTCAACAGATTCTTGTCCTCCTTCTTGTCTTTTTAGCTCTATCTATCATGAAAATAGGGCTTCTCTTACAATTCAAAATTATTTCTTCATATCACTTTGAAAAGGAATGATGCCACCACATCATCCATTTTCAACTTAGTGATAGTGCTTCCAATAGCCATAATAAGATGATCCCATGAATCTATCAAAGAACATAGAAAATTTATGCAATAATCCTCCATTTTTACTCCAGTTAGGTGCAATTGGCTAACACTAATGTTAAATGCATATAAATATTTAGGCACAAATCCACCATCCTACATCCTAAAGGATATAACTTTATTTCCAAATATAGTTTGTTAGATAGATTTATTTATTTTTTGGAAAAAGGTATATGGCCTATAATATATTATATAAATGAAAATATGGGATTACATTAACCAAAATTATAGTACTGGTAGCAAAACATTAGTAAGCAAAAAATAACAAAAACTAATAAAGCAGGTACCATCCAGTTTTTTATATGAACATTAAAACCTGATAACAAAATTACACATTATGTGTAAACATTATTCCAAGAGTAATTCAAACTAAACTAAAATAGCATATAACTAAAGCTTTCAGCTAACATTCATCCATTAAGCCTGCGATATCTGGAATAGACAAACCATTGCTCCATTGACCATCAACCCTTTCCATAGTATTTGAATTTACAAAGCCTCCATTTTTTTTCTCCTCCACTGCATCAATGATACGCTCTAGAATATCCCTGCATACAGGTTGGACAAAATTTGTATTTGTCCGACCCACAACCACATCATCGCTTCCTTGTTCTATATCGGCTTCAACATTTTCTGGTGATCCTCCAATGTCGCTCGTGAGTGCAATTGCTCTTAGGCCATGGTGGATATGATGGGATAGAATGAAATAAATTTCAAAAAAAATTTCCTTACAGTTTTCAACCATTGCAGGGCCATGAGTTTGGGCATGGGTGTTGAGAACCCCATACAAAGTTCATGGGTCATCATTATGATGGCCCTTCTTTAAGGTTGCATAAACATCTTTGTATGCAATTTTTTTCCTTACATAGCTTTTTGGAAAAAGCCCTCCAATATAAGCCTTTCCTTTCATCAACTTGTATGATTGAACAACTTGAAGGAGTTCATCTTCATCCATGAAATTTACCACAGTTGCTTCTTTTACCATTAATGATAATAACTCAAAGGATTGCAACAAGTCCATTGCATTAGATAAGAAAATGGAAATCATTTGAGTAGGAAATAACAGTATTGGTGAGTCTGGGAAGAGAATATCATGGCCTATTATAGTTTTAATGCTATCCAAAAGGCTTGGACATGACACCCTAAAAAATTTTGACAACAAAAAATCAAAGGCTTATTTCAAAAATGGAAGTTCACCTTCCTGAATTTGCACCTCAATTTAGAAATTTAGATGCAAATTCTCGATTGAAGACACCCAAGCCTTAAAAACATGAACCGAAGATAAAAGAAACATAATTTCCTTTGAAAAATGGCAACCGAAAAGACTCAGAAGAGTATTTAATTCACCTTCAAATATTTTTGCTTGCAAACCAACCTTAAGCTCGAGCCAGACTATCTACAAACACTTACGGCGCCTCTTCCATATTTGCAACAGACGAAGAAGACCCCAACACTTAAAATAGTTTTCGGATTGGAATGAGAGTAATGGTAGTTTATAAAAGGTAGGATTTGTACGAAAGCAGTCGATATTCATCATGAAAGCAACACTGGACTAAACCATTATTTCACACAAGCCTTTACTGAAGCACGATTTTGAAGGATGAAAGCCATCATTGTAAATAAAGATTTTTGCATTCTCCAGGAAATTTGTACTCCACATGTTTTCAAATGAATTTGATGTCATTTCAATAGATTGCCACCTATTGGAATTTGTTGTAAATGTCTGCCAAGTGTATGAAATTACCCACTGTGACAAGCTTTGAAAAGACTACAGCTGCACGATTATTTATGAATGAAATTGAAATGATTCAGAGAGTTCACGTGGAAAATTAAATTACACATGTATCCTAACAAAGGAGTTGGAATTTTTTATGTCCACTCAACTCGCCATGACACACTTCAAACAACAACCTCCAAATGATGACTCAACAAAATTTGTACATGCATTCCTAAAAGATGACGATTGTTTGTACCAACGACATGTTAAGCAGATTTGGTGACAACATCAACAGATATTCTTCATTAAAACAGGGCTACGGAAATTTAATTGCATGTAGTGGAAGATCACACCAAATCTTCTGAATGAAATTATAGTGATGCCAAGATTCCTAAAAAATCTTGCATATATAAAAACATTAGAAAAAATCAAGTTCCATAATTTAAATTTCCATATAGCCATTTAAAAATGACTGTTATGGAGAATGTATTGCCCTATCTGAAATCAACTTGGATTTTTCCAAGTTTAAGCCACAAACATATATTCCATTTGACTATACTTTCTTAAATCCTTGGCATAGACTTGTCTTCATCTATAATAGTTTGTAAATCTTGTGGTATGAAGTGAAGACCTTCCTCATATGTTACCTCATCTTGATCTTACTCACAACCCAAATTTGCAAGATGATCTGCAACTGAATTTCCTTCTCTGTATATGTGTTTGATTTGGAAACTTTCCAATAAATCTAGTAATTTCCAGATTTGAACAAGAAAATAAGTAATTTTCCAGGAACAATGTTTTCTCTCCCTACAAGCATTAATAATTATTTGACTATCACCTTCAACAAGTAGATGTAAACATTTCCGATTTACTGACATTTGTAGTCCTAATAGAAGACCATGCACTTTTGCAATATTAGTTGTACCTGGAGCCAAATTTATCAATTTTTCACTTAGCATATTCCCCTCAGAATTTCTTAACACAATACTAGTTCCTGACTTTCCAGGATTGCCTTTAGAGGCACCATCGAAATTCAATTTGACAAACCCAAGGGAAGGTGGTTTCCACTTTATCTATTTCCTATCCACTTTTTTGTTAATTGGAACATGTAAG
This sequence comes from Sequoiadendron giganteum, assembly GCA_007115665.2. Classification (NCBI taxonomy): domain Eukaryota; kingdom Viridiplantae; phylum Streptophyta; class Pinopsida; order Cupressales; family Cupressaceae; genus Sequoiadendron; species Sequoiadendron giganteum. Next base: position 95,861,464 of record CM021101.1, on the reverse strand, counting down.
TTGCATCTAAAAGGAATAGTCAAGCTTTGCCAATTTTAAAGAATATTTGAATCCCAATCTATGAAAATTGAGCCAACATTTTTAACTAAATGCACAAAAGAATTAGTAATTTCGCAAATTGAAGACTCCAATTTGATTAACAGTTGTTCAACATTTGAAGGATGCTTACGAAATATTCTTTTATTTCTCTCCCACCAAAGACACCATAAAACTATAGATGGAATGATTTTCCAAATGCTAGAAAACAAGGACGATTGATACAAGAGAGGCCAACTAGAGAACAGATCCCAAATTGTATTTGGGAGAGGTGCATACCAACTTAACTTATTTTGAATGAATTTCCAACAAGTATTAGCAAATGAGCATTGAAGAAAGAGATGGTTAACATCTTCTAAAGATGTGTCACATAATACACACTTAAAAGGTTCTGCAATACCTATGGAATGCAATCTAGCACTTGTTAAGATTTTATTTGTTAAAGCTAACCAAGAAAAATAACCCATCTTTGGCAATACTGCAGAATTCCAACAAAAAAACAACGATCTTTTTGGACTTGACTATGCTTCTCTATTCATCAATTCTTTATACCCCAACCTCACTGTATAATGATCTGAACTTGAAGGAGCCCAAATAATCTTGTCATTTTCATTTTGCACAAAGATGACTCTCTTAGCTAAAAAATTATTTAGATTCACTTGCAGTTCCTATGGAAGAAAAGTGCTTACAAACTTCTCCCAAAGAACTCTTCCTATAAGTTTATCAATTTCTTGAAAATAATTACTTACATGTGACCCCCAGACTGGAGTTATATAATGTTGAATTTGATGAAATTATTGCTTTGAAGCCAATAGTGGATGCCCATGCCATGAATCTAACCAAAAATATTCCTTAACCCCGTTATTTATCTCCCAAGTAATATATGGAGTAATAATTTTCCTGCAAGTTACCAAGAAATTCCACATAACAGATCCTTGTGGAGGATCAAGAACTAAAAAAATCCTTTCAAGCGATGAGGTATCTAGGTATTTTTTCTGCATGATTCTACACCATTTAGCATGTGGTTTAGAATACAAATGCCAAACTAGCTTAGCACCTAGTGAAATGTTTCTAGCAGTTAAATTGTGAATTCCAGCCCCTCCTTTTAACTTTTCTTTAAAGAGATTATCTAAGGAGACCAGAGGAATTTTTTTTGTTCCATCCATATTACCTTTCCATAAAAATTTCCTTATCAACTTCTCAAGTAGCACAACAACAATCCTAAGAGCTTTCAGAACTGCAATATAATAATTTGGTATTGCTGAGAGTACTGATTTGATCAATAGTATCCTTCCAGAAATAGATAACCATCTTCCCTTCCATCTTGCTATTCTTTATTGAATAATTTTATAAAATTATCCCAGTAGGAAACCCTTCTTGCTCCAGCAAAGAAAGGTATGCCTAAGTACTTTCTTGGAAATTTAGCCTCTTGAAAAACTAAGATATTGATAATATTTTGCTTTATGCAAGAAGCTACATTGAAAAGAAAAACCTTAGATTTAGTCAGATTGATCTTTTGGCTAGAAGTTGATGTATATATATCAAGTACATACTTAATATGCTTAGCTTCTAGAACTATTGCTCTTCCAAATAATAAAGTGTCATCAGCAAACAGATAATGGGTTGTTGTAATATCAGTTGAAGGAATTGAAATTCCCATCCAATCACCTTGAAAATGAACCTTGTGTACAAACCTACTCAAAGCCTCTACCAAAATAATAAAAATAAACAGAGAGAAAGGGTCTCCTTGCCTTACCCCCTATGTTGAGCTGAAAATCCCGATGGTGAATTGTTGATTAGGACTGGAAACTTTGCTCCATTTACACAAGACAATATCCATTTACACAATTTGGAATGAAAGCCAAACTTCAATAGGACTTGCATTAGAAAGGACCAATCCACCCTGTCATATGCCTTCAACATGTCTAATTTAACTACTAATGTTGGGATGGCATTTGAATGAATAGAATGAAATATTTCATGAGCTACCAGAGCTACCTCCGTTGTTTCTCTCCCAGGAACAAAACCTCCTTGCTCCGAAGAAATTATTTTAGGAATAATAGGAGCTAAATGCAAATAAATTGCTTTTGTAAATTACATTACATAATGAAATTGGCCTGAAATCTGCAAAATGTTTAGGAGAAGATGTTTTAGGAATGAGGGCAATATGAGTAACATTAAATATTTAACATTGTTCCAGATGACCGAGATTCTTCCAAGGCTTGAAGAAGGTCATATGTAATGAAATCCCAACATTTTTGAAAGAAGAAACTAGTGAAACCATTAGGTCTTGGAGCTTTATCTGGGGGCATAGAAAAAACAACAACCTTTAGCTCTTTTAGTGTGAATGGCTTGAGTAATAGATCATTATCCAATGATGACACTAATGTTGGAATTGCTTCCAACAACTCCTCTTTCTCCCTACGTACTTGTAGAGATTGATGAGTGGGGGCTGATAACAGACCTTTGAAATAGTTAACACCTTCTGCTTGTATGTCAGTCTCTTTAGTTAACACATTTCCAGTACTATTTTCTTGAATTGTGAAGATAGAGATTTTAGCCTTTTTTTATTTTTGCTGACATGTGGAATAATTTTATATTTTTGTCTCCCTATTTTAACCACAACTCTCGAGATTTCTTCCTCCAATATATTTCTTCACGAACAACTAGTTCTTCCCATTCAGATTGCAAATGAGATTTTTTTTCAAAAAGATCTGGATTTAAACCATTGGAAATAATTTGTACGTTAATTTCTTCAAGCTTCTTGAAAACTTCAGCCTTGGATTGAAAGATATTTTTAAAAACAGGATAATTCCTATGTTTAATTCTATTTTTAAGGAACTTTAATTTCATACAAAGTCTATACATTAAAGTACCTTTCACCACGGGGGCCATGAGCCACCAATATTTTAATAGATCTAAAAATTGTGGATGAAGAAACCACATCGTTTCAAATTTAAATGAAGATTTACTAGAGGATGTCATTTGCTTTAGATGAAAATCCAAGGAAATTGGAAAATGATCAGATCCATACAAAGGTAAAATTAAAGACTGCAAACCATAATTCTTAGATAGCCAAGTGGGAGTAATTAGAAACCTATCAAGCCTCTCTGAGATCTGACAAAAATACCTCCTTTTGTTTGTCCATGTGAACTTACCATTAGTAGGTAAAATGTCAACAAGAGCATTATCTTGAACAAAATTATTAAAATCTTCAATTTTTTTAGGAGGAGGAATAATACCTCCTTGTTTTTCCTCTATTGTCAACAAAGCATTGAAGTCCCCAGCCAAAATTACTTTTTCATCACTATAATTTTTAATTGCATTTGACAAATCAACCCAAACCAACTTCTTACCCATAGTAGAATTGGGAGCATAAACATTTAACAAAAAGAAATGCAAGTTGAAATGAGTTACCTTTAATAATTGCCAATTTGATTCACTAGAGATAGATTCCAAAATAACTAACTTTGAATTCCATAATGTTATTAAACCACCAGAAGCACCTTGACCAAAGGAGGCACACGCTTTCCACTTAGACCACCTTGAAATGATCGAGTTAAAACTTTCCAAAGAAAGATTATTTTCTTGAGGAAGAACAATATCAGCCCCATTAGAATCAATTTGTTGTTTGATCTAGGCCCTTTTTTTAGGGGCATTTAAGACCCTAACATTCCAAGAAATTATTTTCATTCGGTGATTGGAGAGCAACAGGCTCTCCTCAATCTTTTTATGATATTCCCATCCAAGTTGGATTGTTTACCCGATGTGATCTCTTCTTGGAGCTTAACAAAATTTGACTTGCGACCTCTTTTACCAGGAGATTTTTGGAAAGAAGGTGAAGAAATTGTTGATTGAGAAATTGATAAAGTCAAAGAGAAATCAAAATCTTCAACACCCTAACCATTTTCTAGACTTGAATTAACAACATCAAAAAACACTCAAACTAAATTTTTGTCACCAACAATGTTTGTTGACAAAAACTCTGGAATTTCAGTTCCTTGAAATTCCCTTTCCACCGACTCAACAATTTCATCAATTAATTTTGAGCCTACCATGGAAGTTATCTGATTTTATAAACCTTTTAAGTTTCCCACATCGAACATGAATTGAAATTCTATGGAATCAAACTTCTCCTCAAATTTATTTTTAGAAGATGAAACATTGAAACCCAGTGTTTGCTTAGAAACGCAACTATTTAAATGATAAGAAGAATCAAACTTAGCCACAAGAAAGAGTAAACTGAGGGTATTTTGAAACCTAAATTGCAGAGAAAGAAAACTATTATCCGAAGATGGTTCCAATGAAATTTTAACCGGCCTGTGCATTTGAATACTCGAAGAGTGATCCTTTGATAAAGATATGTGAAGATAAAAAAGGGTTCAGAATAACCTTCTTAGCTATAAACTTAATCACAAAAGACCAATCAAGAAAAAAGGCCCTTGATGTTGCATGGAGAGTCAACTCCTACTTAAAATCCTCCTTATCAAAAATACCGAATGCTTTGCACATTTTTGAATTTTCACCAAAGTGAAAAGACTCAAATAAAGAATCAAGATGAACAAGATGCTTACTAGGGATCATAGATAGATCAAAATATTTTTCATATGAAGGAGGATTCAGAGGCAAAGAAGAAGCTCCTAAATCAATATCTTCAAAACAATCATAAATTGGGTAAACAGGAAAGTGACATTTAAAGAAGATTAAATTCGGATCTTTAAAGACTAAGGTTTGTTTCCAAAGCCCATGCTTAGATTGGATATTCAAAGATGAAGGAAAGGGTTTTGAAACATAAAAAGAATACAAACCCTAACTGACATTGAGGTATATTTAAAGAACTGCAAATCCTGTTGAATGAAAATGCCCAATTGATTACCCAGTAACTCTACAAGATGGGTTTCCCTATATTCAAGAGGAAAACCTTGGAGCTGGACACAAACTAGTATGAATTTCACCATGTTTTGAAGGGGATAAAAATTCGGCATCCATACAGAAGTAAATAAACCAAAACCTTTCCACATCCAAGTTTTCTTTTTGAAAACAACATTTCTATCATCTTTTGAATCGAAAATGACAACAAAAAAACCTTCTCCGTTGTCAAGATAAAAAAACCTGGGAAGCACCCTCCCAAGTTTGAAAAACCCATTCTTGCAAGAAATTATAAGCAGGGGAAAAATTCTAGAGCTTACAAATAAGAGCTTTTTCCTAAAGATCAAGAACTTGAGGTCGCAATAGTCCATCATTGAGAGTAACACACTAAACACCTTGAGCAGAAGAGTGAGTCTTTTGGAATTTGGGAACCCATTTAAAACCCTGAGAAGCCTTGAAACTTTTACCAAAAATATCAGAGTCCTTCAAGCCTGAAGCAACCCTAAGATTGAAAGATTTTCTAGGATTCCTAATTGAAATAGAATTCGGGAAAGAAGCCAGATTTGAAATGGAAGGCTTAGAGATAAATCTCCGAGGATGAAAAATGGGGATTGAATTAGGGAAAGTTGTTGGTTGCAACCATTTTGGATTGAAGGGAACTCGTTTGAAAATGGAGATGGAATTTGGAAAAGTGGAAGGGGAATGAAAACCAGAAACAACATCCGACCAACGCTTGAGATGTCAAGAATTTGAGGAGCCTAAAGAATTCACTGATGAAACATAACCCGATCCACATAAAAAAAAAATAGCTTGTTTTCTTTTTGGAAAATTTTGACAAGGAGCACTTGCATTTCGATGCAGGTGGCTTGTTCTCTGAAAATGAACCATTAGAGCTGAAGGGCAAGCCCGTTCTTTTGCGGTCTGAATTTTTTCTCCCCATGTTTTTACCCAAAAATTTTGTTAGCTAGATATTTATATTTATAGAAATCTCATAATTTATTCCAAATAAGCATTGTGATTATCTCTTAATGTCTATTCAATAATATTTAACTAGCCAATTAGAGTCTAATGATACCCTTGGCCATTTTATCCATTTTCTCTTAGTCTTCATGTGGCATAGCAGTAGGTTTGGATTTGGATACTTCAACCCATAAACCTTTATCTATGAGAATATCCTCCATATTGAGCTTCCAAAGCTCAAATTTTATGCTTAATAACTTCTCAATTTCTATTCTATATGTACTTTCCATATCTTATTATAATAAGATCAAACATTTTATGTTTATTCTCCAAGTTAAACAAAGATTAGTATAAGAACCCTCTACACAAGACCTAGAATCTAAGGTGATCGAGGTATAACACCAAATTATAGGAACCAAGGTACATATAAGCACTTCCTAAACTAATATTAGAAGAGATTATTGTAGAAATTTTATAACTTTACAATTTCAAAAAATAGAAACTCAAATAAAACATAAAAAAAGTCATACCACAACACAACTATACATGGAGAAATCTCTTTCAAGGGAAAATATCACTCCAAAGAAACCCAGTGTACTATTCACTAATCTCAACATAGCTACAATATGTACTTGTAGGGAAGTTATTTGTATGCTTATCATCCTAAGGTCTAGATAATTTTGGAGGAGGGGGGTTTGACCCCCTACCTAAAAAGGCTCCATGGGCACGACCCAGAAGCCTCTAAGCTATTTGTCAAGGGTTGGAAGAATAGAGATTTGACTACAAATGGCAAGGAATTTGAAATAACAGAGGATTTGATTACAAAGATTATAGGGTTGTTGATGCAAGGAAGTTCTTTCAGGTCTAGAAAGCTAATGATGTTCCCTTTAATCAATTCTTCAAGGGTGATGAACAAGAGAGTCTTATGAAACTGTCTTCTTGGGGATATGACTGGCTCTCTATAAAACCCATATGGGAAGATGTTGTAGAGGTTATAATGTGTTATATAACTCAGGATGGTAGGTACATAGCTATCTTGGGTGTCCATTTTATTTTCTTGAATTATTTTAGGCATAAATTTCTAGTGTCTTTTCCTTATTTTCTCTTAGCATCACTAAATTATTTTGCAAAAGAGCATATGAAAAACCTAAAACTGTTAGTGTTGCATGAGGGAATAATTCTCTTAATCATGGAATATGTGAAGACCCAAACCCCATGTTGAATATGAAGGGGAAGGGTATTGTCAAGAAAAAATAAAATCCAATGGTTATGAAATATTTTGACATGAGTTTAGAGTCCATGGATGATGATGTTGATTAAGAGTGGAAGGAGGAGGAGGAAGGGGATGAATTATTTGAATTGATCTCTATCATTCCCTTTGATGGGGAGGAACAAAAGAAAAGAAAGACAATTGGGAAGAAGATATATCCAAAGAAATTAAAAAAGGTTATTTCTTGGTCGAAGGGGTCCCAAACAAGGAAGGAGGAGGAAGGATTCAAAGTTCAAAGAAAGGGCACACAAATATCTAAGCCTTGTGGGGGAGTTTTTGGAAAAGGAAAGGAGAAAGTGGAAGAAAGGATGGAAATGATCTAGACCTTGAAGAAAGGCCCTACCAAGGAGAACATTGATGCCACCAATCCTTTGTCTGAATATTTTTCTTACCTTATACATGCTAGGGAAGAAGTATATGAAGTCCTAGGGTTGGCTAGGGATAAAGTGGTGAATAAATTCAAATTGGCCAAATGTTTATTTCTATATATTAATAAAACCAACACTAGAGTCTAAGAATTGTAGGAAAAAAATTCTAATGAGGAGCGGGTCCAATCTAGGACTTTAAACAAGGAGATGTAAAATAGGTTGGATGATGTCAAAGAGACCATAAATGTTTTAAAGAAGGATTATGAGAGCCATATGCTTGATATGGGAAAGAAAATATAGGAGATTAATTCAATCTAAAGAATATCCTATAAGTCATTGTCTGATTAAGAATAGTGTTGGAGGATTGAGGATCCTCATGGAGAAGATCAAGGAGCTAAGGGAGGAATATATTACTAGAGAAACCCCTAAGGACAGTAGAAGGAAAGAGAAAGGTATAAAAGAAAAAGGAAATAAATAAGTTTTGGATAATACCTAGTTCTAGAACATGTGGAAGCAAAAGAAATCATTTGAGGAGGAGAAGATAAAGTTGTTGGAATTGGCCAATCTACATAATATTTTTTATAACTAGGAGTTAGAGGTAGTTGATACCCTAAAAGATGTGTAGTAATTGCTGGTTCTTTTTATTTTTATTGGTTGTTGTTGGAATGCCACTTGGATATGTCTTTCTATTTTTGCAGTGTTTTGATGTAAAGAGTTATGGGCCCCTTCCAAACCTATTTTTCCTACTAATCAAAAACCAAATATTTGGAGTAATTATGGAAACATAATTGTACCTAAAAAACTTACTATCAAAACCTCCATCTCAAGCACCCAATAAATAGAAGAAGTAAGAAATGAAACCATCAAGTGGTAATTATAAAAATATGAGATAAAACCACCCAAATATGTAGCATCTAAATGCCTATTTATAAAACCAACACCCAAATCCTAAGATAAGTTTACACACTTTTTGAGTAATCATGTATTAGATTTCATGCACTTAAGCTAAAATTAGGAGTGATTTTTTATGTTAACTAAAGTGAGTTATTATTAGATCATTTTGTATCATCACATAAGATGTTGAAACTTTTCATAATTTAATCCCTTTATCATTTAGGGTCTCTCCTATAAAGCACTCACCCTCATTGTATTATCAAAATGATCTCCTTGAAGATTCTTGAGGTTCATTCTATAATTTTTTCTAGTTGTGGATATAGAAAATATCATTTGTAGCTCTCTTGTGTGGAAGGTATTTTTGTTTGTTATTTGATCTTGCATCTTGTGTTTATTTACAATTCTAGCATTATATCAAAGGTGTGGATTTAGTGAACTTCTTCTCAATTTTTACATTTTTTTCTCAACTAGGGTTACAAGAGAAAATCTGAAATCAATCACCCTACTATCATATTGGCGAACAGTGCCCAACGCTTGGCTAGAAAAAAATTGTTTTTTTTTTCAATTTTAGCAAGATTAAGAAAATAGTGATAAATTTTTGCTTATTTATAAAATTGGGAAAATAAGATATCATTAGAAATTCGGTTCCAACAACCATCCAATGGTGCTAGTTTTTTCTCAGGTTTTTTTGTTGGTACATATTATCACCTATCAAAGTTAGATGTGTTGTTTTCACTCCCAAGCTCATAAATTTTGACCCATTTCTCCATTTTTCATGATTCTAGCAACGACATAAATTTCTTTCAAAGCTTTTCACAGATATTCATGTAATTTTTTTAGATTTTTCTCTAGGTACAATTTTTTTTTTGTGTTTTCACATTCTGGTGGATTACTTGGATATTTTAGCTCTTGGAGAATTTCTATTTGCATGGGATGACTTGTTTTAGGTTGTTCTACATGTATTTCCATCTTTTTATCCTATTTGGGTATTTTGAGCATCTTTTTCATGCACTTTCTCTTTTGTAGGTGTATTGAGATAAAGTGTCATTTTGGTGTATATTTTTGGGAATTTTGCATATCCTGTTTTACCTATTGTACTCGCACTAGATGTTATAAAGTTCCATGGGAAGTTTTGTAGGCCTTTTTTTTCCATCACACCTTTTAAAAGTGAGTGTTCCTTCCATGAAATTATCGAATCCTAGTGATTCATGCCTCATGTGTGTGTTTCCTAGTTTTCACACCCTTTTTATTTGTAGGTACTTTCATGTGCACATTCATATGTTCTTGGTACTCCTTTATGAACTTCTTGATGACATGGTTTCATTCTACCTATCTTGGCTCTCCCTTGTTCGTATTATGGGGGGTTTCTACTATTGGTGCTAATTCTTCATTGGTTTTGTTTTGGTGATCTATGTATCTAGTTCTTGTTCCTATGTACTAGGCGAATGTAGCAGTTGTTTATCCATCCATTTTTGGTGATATGTACTATTTACAATATAGACACTCTTGGATTCCTATTTTTGGAGGCGACCTTCTATTTTCACTTGATCAGTGTTCTTCAGACTATCTAGGTACCTATGTCATTTGTATCTTTGACTTCAAGATGTTTTCCTTTGTTTTCCATCTAATTCGAGTAGTGTCATTGGGGGCATTCATACAGATTTTTGTCTTCTTGAGCCCGATCATCATATATTTTAGAGGAGGTTCTTCATTTCAGCACTATACTAGTCATCATTTGGTAGTTTTCTATATCTTCCTCATGCTTTTGTGATGCTCTTCATGTTCCTATTCTTCTTGGGACATTATTTTGGATGCTTTTTAGTCCTTCATTCATCTTTCTCTCTTTTGGAGAGGAGTTTTTTACATGATGTTTTCTCATTTTTTCTCTAGTTGTGAGAGATTAGATTGTTTGTACATGGGTTGTTTGTCAAGACCCAACATGCATTATTTTCTTTTTATGCATTAGACTTCTGGGGTTTTTAGCTACTCCCTAAATTCATCTTAAGGGGGGGTGTTAGAGTAATCATGCATTAGCTAATAATTAATTATTAGGCTAATTCATTTCATGCACTTAAGCTAAACTTAGGAGTGTTTTTTTCTATTAACTAAAGTGGGCTATTATTAGATCATTTTATCTCATCACATAGGATGTTCACTTTTCTTGATATAATCCCTTTATCATTTAGGTTCTCTCCTATAAAGCACTCACCCTAATTGTATTATCAAAATGATCTCCTTGAAGATTCTTGAGGTTCATTTTGTAATTTTTTCTTGTTGATCATATAGAAGATTATTGTTTGATCATGCATCTCATGTTTAATCATAATTCTAACATAAGATAACATATTCCTTCCACATCTCATAAGTGTATCATAATCCACACACCAACTTGGGAATTATATTTTGGATTCATTATATTCATTAAAATATGATTTGTAACATGTTGTGACATGAATTATATGTTAGTCAACAAGAGAAACTTCCTCTTACAACTCTTTCCTATTGCTTATATTTTTTGCATTTTGAATGTGGGAGGCCCAACTTCTAAAGTCCACAAATTTTGATTTAAAATATTGTTGGGGCCCTTTTTTTCTAGATTATAGAGTTCAAAAATATACACACAATAGGTATCCCTAGAAGTAATGTCAAACAACTTGAAATTTTATTTTGTTAAAAATCAACTTGTCTATAGCCCAAAAAACTATTTTTTTACATTTCACATTCTCCAAAAATTATATTATTTATAAACTTAATATTAGAATAAAAGTTGAGATACCTTTCCTAACACAAAATTGGAGGGTGGATTGAATAATATGAGAAAGGAGGATTTCATTATTGTGAAGGTAGGATTTACATATGCAATTGTATTGCTAGAGAGTGGAGTAATGTGTTTGGTCACTAAGCTTCTTATGTTATGCTTGAATTTATTCTTAACTTAACCACTTTGGTGAGTACCCTTGTGCTATTATTCTATACCATAGTAAGCCTTTCTATTATGCTATTAATCTATTTAGTTACTATCATAATATGCTATAGAGAATAAAATGAAAATTTGATGGTGATGTCTTGTATTAATGTATTATAAAGCATGGAATAATAAAAATTGTAATTGGTAACACACAACATCATAATAATTAACTAATAATATTATTATGCATGAATTCATGTCTATAATTAAGATTGTCTCACACTAGATTTTTCTTGTTAAACCTAATTTTTGGATTTGTTGGCATGTTTAAAAATGTGAACCAATTTCTTTAACACCTTTACCATGAGTTGTGACCAGAATTATATTTTTCTTGAATCATATTGGAGAAAGAGACCAAAGGAAATGGATTGAACCCTATTTTTTTTTTACTCTCATATCTTAAAAGAATAGGTAAGCTCCAAGTTGTGTACTCTAAATTCATTCAACTAAATATACACCTTACATTTTTGCGGTCCTTGAAATGATTTGTAATTTATATGTCCATAATTTGAGAGAGGTGTGATGAAATTAAATTGTGAGAATATTGTAAAGAGATACAATGTCATTGATAAATATCTTTATCAATCAAATTGCTATCAAACTATAATTGTAAAGTTTCAATGTTATTATCCTCTTTGTGCTTATATTTCATCTCTTCCAAATAATGACACAATTCCTCTTATGGGTCCTCCCAAAATAATTATATTGTACCACTAGAGTGTTCTTCTTCCACCTAGTTTTCATGATTGAATCATGGGTCAAGGAAAAAAATGGGTGGGTGCAGAAAGATAGGGGCCAAAAAGTGGCTTCCCAATTTTGAATTTTAGAAAAATAAAAAATATGAGTGCATTATAACGTGCTTGCATTATGGCTTGGAGTGATTGAGCATCAGGATCAATCACTACAAACCTATAATGTGAGAAAATTATAACACACTCACATTATAACCTATTTAAACAAAAAAAAAAGTAAATCCTCATTTCACTCTTTCCTCTCTTCTACTGAAACGTCCTTTACGGCATGCAAACCATGCATAACATGATTGTGTTCTAGGAAGGTCAAAATTGCTTGATTTCTTCACCAAATATTCCTGAAAAATATTACCATGATATCGGGGAGGTTGAAGGAGTAAGTAATTTCTATTTTTTATGTGAATTTGGTATTAAATAGGTAGATTTTATATATTTTTTAATGTAAATTTATTTATTTATTAGGAAATAAAAATGCACCTCCAAATCCTCCTCAAATTCCTCATCAAAACCCTAATTCACCTCATTTTGAAATCCTTCATGAAGAACAACCCCAACAAACACCTCTAATAATTCCTCATCATGATCCAAGAAATAAAGAAAATTTAATGGGGCAAATTGAAAATAATAAAAAATAAATTTAGGAGTTAATTGCAAAGTTGAGAGATCCTACAAGCACAACCTCGCATAGAACCACACTTGCTCAATCACTTAAATCCATAAATATCTCGTGTAGATTCAATTAGTAAGAAAATATTTAATTGATTGGAGAAGATGTTGGAGTATGTTGTCATTGATGTCAAAATGGGATCAAAAGAGAAGTGTGTTGATCCTATGCAGAAGCACATAATCATGATGTCATTGATGTCAAAGAAGAGATCAAAGGTAACAAGAATTGATCCTAAAGGGCATATTGTTTGACATAATGAAAAAGGGTGTCATTAATGAAAAATCCAGTTTAGCAGTGTGCCTAGATGTTATGTGAGAGCAGTGGACCTGGTTCTAGGAGTGTGTGGTTGGTTGATGATGCTAAAGTGCACATCTTGAAAATGTTGTCATGAAGTTACAAAGAGTCTTTAATATTATAGAGGAGGAAACAAGCGGCAAATTCGATATGGGTTTTTTGAGAGCATTCCAGTGATGTGTTCTATAGGTTCAGAAAGTGAAGGTTGTGCCCAAAAATGAATTAATTATGCTCTTAGGTGATTCTAGGGTTTTTCAGATAAACCCTAATGCATTTACAGTCATGGCGTCCTCAAAATGTTCTATTTCGATGGTGACTTGTGTTTGGCAGTTGCAGAGAGCTTAAGTAATGACTTATGCCCATTATGTTCATCTCCTACCAGCCCCTCACATCTTGGAAACTGGTTGACAAGGTCTGAGGTTCACATTGGCATGATAGTGCAATTTAAGAACTCTATGACTTGGTTAATGGTTTTGAAGAACTAGCGACTTAGAGATGGAGCGATGAGGTTCTCTTTGTTTTTGGTTTGTCGTAGGTTTTCAGAACTTCACAACCTCTGATTAGAGGTTCTTAAGTTCATATTTTTGATGACTTATCAATGTGCGATGGGTGAGTATAATACCGATGGTGGGACCAGATAGTGGAAGGTGACATATGCCATGAACTGTTGGCATCAAGAACAGTAGAGATTAGACAAGGTTGATTGAATGGTGCATGATGTATGAATGGTGGGACCTATGAAGGTGGCATACGAAGTTAGTGGAAGGTGATGCATGTTGACAAGTGACATTAACCTACATACCCTATTGAGAATTCAATGGGACCCGATCAAGAATCACGGGGCTAGTGAGGAACGGTGAAGATTGATCAATGTTGATTGAACAGTGCTTATTGTAGAGTTTGGTTAGACCAGACTAGGTGAAAGGTGACAATGATGAAGGATGACATGTATTGTTAGTCATTAAGTGAATAAAAAGATGACACATGACAATTGCTTATTAGATGGTTTTGCATCCTTGTTACAAAATCAACATTCAACCAAACGAATTATTTGGTGATGGTTTTTACTGTGTAACCCTAGATAATGAAAAGAAGTAAAATACCATTATGAGAGGTGAATTCTCACAAGATCAATGACGGTGATTTTAACAACTATGTATCTGATGGTCAGGTTTTAAAGGAATGATAGTAAGTTAGGATCGAAGGATCATGACATGAAAGGAGAAGATCGATGACCATAATTCAAAAGTAGAGATCTAGAACAACTATGACAGTGTGAACGAGATTTTGGACTACAAACCGACATAGAGGAAGGGATTAATCAGTCCAACTGCACTAGCAACCAATGTAAATGAAGATTTGATCTTCAATATGATGACACAAATTACAAAGGTGATCAAGATTGAATCAGATTGAATGTACAAGATAATGCATTAAATGCATACCAGTTTCTAGGGTTTGACAAAGAGCCAAATTGGGTAAATTCTCTGTAACAAAATTAAATGTTGGATGATAGTATATGGCTTGAGGTGAACATGATGCTTGCTGGTGAAGATAGAAAGTATGGAAACCCTAATAAAAATTTGTAGCTAATCTAGACAATGGAGAGAATCTAGAGGCAAACATAGCAGGTCGGTGGAGAAAGAAGACAATTAGATATTGTCAAAAGTTTGTATCATTTGAGTGAGTTAGGATTAAGTAGTGAGCCTGCAAGAAAGAGAGAGTGAAGTGCAACAAATAGTGAATGCATTTGTGAAGTCCTAGACTATGATAAAAAATATCCTCTAGGTGTTTACATTCATGGTGAAGAGATAGAACATTGATTTTTCTATGTGCAGAGGAGAGTACGGAATAGGGGTGTGTTGCTGAGAGTGCAACTTCAAAGTAGAGTGTGAGTTGCAGTGAGTACAACAATGTACTGAATGTAATGATGCATTATAGGTTATGCAGAACCAATCTATGCATATATGAGCTTGTAATGTTGTGAGAGCTTATAGATTCATTGTACTGAGTTGTATCTTAGTTTAGGGGATTGTAGTCTCCTTGGAGTTGTAGCTCCTAAATAAGGGTGTTGGATCATCCTTGGGTTGTAACCCTAAATATTGTAACAAATATTTCATTTGTGACACTGGATTTGAGCAGTAACCTTAAGCAACCTTTTTTCATCGTGGTTTTTCCCATCTTGGGTTTTCTATGTATATTTGGTGTTATGGAAATTTGTGTTGATTTTTTGTTTGCATTTGTATGTTTGCATCTTTAGTTTTCAATCTACACATTAAGAGTTAGAGGAAGAAATCTACACAAAGAACTTGAGCTAAGAAAGTAATCTACATAAATGTTTTGAGAACCAAAGTTTTGAGTATCTACTGATTCACCCCCCCTCTCAATAGACCATTGTGTTTCAACAATTGGTATCAGAGCCCTAGGTTCCCTAGGAGAAGCTTAAACAACTCGGGTAGATCTTGGTAGAGTGAACACAATATGGCTAATAAGAAAAGATCATCTATAAAAGTATCATTGTTTAATGGATCAAACTATGTCAATTGGAGAAGAAAAATGGAAGCTTACTTGAAATCATTAGGCTCTGATGTACGGAAGTCAATAGAGAAATGGTGTAAGATTCCTACTTCTTTGAAGTATGCTATTGTGGATAAAAAATAAAGCATTTGAAGATGATGTTAAGAAAATATTTGCAATTATGATCAGATTGTCAAATTCAGTAATTGATGAAGTCATGTATTTTAAAATTGTACATGGAGTTTGGAATAAATTGAAAAGGATGTATGGAGATGATGACAGTTTAGTGCAGGCCAAGATTCAGACATGTGGAAGAAAGTCTAAAAATGTGAGGTTGAATAAAGATGAGAAGACTACAAACTCATTCGTGAAAGATGTTGCAGCCAGAGGTGATGAGGAAGAAGCATCTACTTCAAGATCAAAGGAGACTAATGAAGAGGAAGTTGATTGCATCATAAGATTGAGAAGAGGCTCTGGAAGATCCAGAGGTAAGCTACGTTCTAAAAGTTTCTATTGCTACTAAATTCTTTCACATTAAAAAGGATAATCTTAAGAAAGAAAAGGATAGTAAGAATAAGGAGAAGAACTTGCACACAAGTGAAGAAAGTGGGTCATCTGATGTAAATGACATATCAGATGATGAACATGAAAGTTTCTATGGGTTTGACCCATTTGGAATGACCTCTGATGAAGCGGTTGAGAGGTCAGATAAAGAAGAAGAAATTGAAACCTCTAGTGAAGAAGAAGGAGAGGTTGATTTCAAGGGTGAACTCATCTCTGCTCAAGATGAGATTAAAAGGTTGAGAAAAAAAATGAAGAAAAAAAGTTGCATTTATAGAAAAAGATAGATAGATTGACTAAAAGCCTTGAAGAATCTAATCAAATGATAGCTAGTCTGAAGACTCTAGTGGAAGAAGCAAAGAGATTAGAAGACATAGTTAACTCTAAACTACAGACTAAATCAGAAGAGTGCATGATGTTGGAGGCAAAAATAATGGCCTTGAGAAAAGACTTAGAAAAAGCTAAAGAGTAGATTGATAAAGGCCTAAAGTTGAAGGGTGGCTCAAGAATACTAGATGAACTGGTTAGTTTACAAAATCCATCAAAACCAAGAGAAAATTTTGGTCTTGGTTTTGAACAAGGTAAACTCCTAGCCAAGAATGAATCTACAAAATTGTATGATAATTTTTATAATAGAAGAAAGATGTTGCACCAAGGATGAGAAAGACTGTATGAGTTGCTCCAAGGAAAATGCCTTTGGAGATGGAAAACCAGTTAAAGATAGTGCTGCTAAGTGGAAGGAGCTTGTAGAAAAGAAGAAAATGTTGCATGATCTCAGGGGGAGTTTATATAGATAGCAAATCAATTGTATGATCAGATTAGCTGGTACAGATGAAGTGCAAAACTTGGAATGAAGCAAATACGTGAGTAGGCCAATATAAGAGGATGAAACAAATTATATGAAAAAAATACAATTGGTGTTTATGGAGAAGATTCTTTTGGTATCAAATCAATGTTATACTTGATACATTGCAGTTCAGAATGTTAAGTAGTATCAAGGAACGATATCATCAATTGGTATGAAGCATGAATTGGAACATCCATAATTGATATTAGACCTGATTGGAATTGAGCATGAATGGTACTTCAAATGGCATCATATATTGTTAATCAGTACAGTGCGGTTGGAGCATACGGTTTTACCATTGTAGTAAAATGGTTGAGAGCAAGAATTGGCATAAGAGAAAAAAAAAGTTTTCATTTGGTATCATTCAAAGGGGTAGCTAAGCCCATTTTCCATTGCGAAGAAGATGTGAAGGCTGTAGCAGTATGGTGACCTAAGACAAAGTGGAGCATAAGAGAGAAAATTGTGCAGATATGCTCATAAAGATGAGCAAAGGAGAAGGAATGTGAAAGGGGGAGTAAGTCTCTTTGTCAATTCAAAGGAGGATATTAGAGAATAGCTAGACCCTTTGCTCTGCTTGTCAAAAGGGTAGAATGCTTCCAGGAGGAGTGATCCCTTTACCATTGACGTCAAAGGGGGAGAAATTCATGTAAATGCTCAAACAGGAGCATTGGAGAAAGTAGCAATAGAAGTAGAAAGTAAAGATGATACTAGTAAAAATGTTGAATTGGTTAATTGGTATCATTGAGCATTTAAATTTTTTCCATCAATAACAAAGGGGGATATTGTTGGAATATGTTGTCATTGATGTCAAAAGGGGATCAGAGGAGAAGTGTGCTAATCCTATGCAGAATCACATAATGATGTCATTGATGTCAAAGAAGAGACCAAAGGTAACAATAATTGATCCTAAAGGGAAGATTGTTTGGCATAAGGACAAAAGGTGTCATTAATGAAAACATCCAATTCAGTGGTGTGCCTAGATGTTATGTGAGAGAAATTGACCTGGTTTTGGGAGTGTGTGGTTGGTTGATGATGCTAAAGTGCATATCTTGCAAATTTGGTCATGAAGTTGCAAAGAGTCTTTCATATAATAGAGGAAACAAGTGGCAGATTTGATATGGTTTTTTTTATAGCATTCCATTAAAATCTTTGTAGGTCCAAAAATTGAAGGATGTGCCAAAAAATGAATTAATTCTTCTCTCAGGTGATTCTGTTGTTTACAGATAAACCCTAATGCATTTGCAGTCATGGCATCCTCAAAATGTTCTATTTCAATAGTGACTTGTGTTTGGCGGTTGCAGGGAGCTTAAGCAATGACTTAAGCCCATTATGTTTGTCCTGTAACCAGCCCCTCACATATTTGCAACTAGTTGATGAGGTCTGAGGTTCACATTGGTGTGATAGTGCATGATCGATGGATCGAGGAGTTAATAAATTCAAGAACTTTGTGACTTGGTTAAGGATTTTGAAGAACCAATGACTTAGCGATGGAGTGATGAGGTTCTCTTTATTGTCAGCGTGTTGCAGGTTTTCAGAACTTCACAACCTCTGATTAGAGGTTCTTAAGTTTAGATTTCTGGTGACTTAGTGATGTGTGAAGGGTGACTATAATTTCAATGGTGGGAAAAGATAGTGGAAGGTGACGCATGCCATGAAATGTTGGCACCGAGAACAGTAGAGATTAGACAAGGTTGATCGAACGATGCACGATGTATGAATGGTGGGACCTACGAAGGTGAATATGAAGTTAGTGGAAGGTGGTGTCACATTGATAGGTGGCATTAGCCTATATACCCCACTAAGAATTTATTGGGACTTGGTTAAGACCCGCAGGGCTAGCGAGGAACAAGGAAGGTTGATCAATGTTGATCGAACAATGCTTACTGCATAGTTTGGTCATACCAGACTAAGTGAAAGGTGACAATGATGAAGGATGATGTGTATTATCGGTCATAAATTGAATGATAGGATGACACATGGAAATTGATTATTAGATTATTTGGCATCCTTGTTGCAAAATCAACATTTGATCAAATGAATTATTTGGCGATGGTATTTTACTTTGTAACCCTAGACAATGAAAAGAAGTAAAATGACATTATGAGAGGTGAATTCTCACAAGATCAATGATGATGATTTAAACAACTACTTATTTGATGGTTAGGGTTTAAAGGCATGACAATAAACGAAGATCGAAGGATCATGGAGTGGAAGGAGAAGATAAACAACCAAAATTCAAAAGCAGAGATCTGAAATGGATACGATAGTGTGAATGAGGGTTTGGACTACAAACTAACATAGAGGAAGAAATTAATTGGTCCAACTGCACTAGCGACCAATGTAAATGAAGATTTGGTCTTCAAGACGATGACACAAATTGTAGAGGTGATCAAGATCGAATCAGATCAAATGTATAGGAGAATGCATTGAATGCATACCAATTTCTAGGGTTTGACAGAGAGCCAATTTGGGTAAATTCTCTTTAACATTATTAAATGTTAGATGATAGCATATGGCTTGAGGTAACAGGATGCTTGTTGGTGAAGATAGAAAGTATGGAAAAACTAACAAAAAGTTGTAGCTAATCTAGATGGTGGAGAGAATCTTGAGGCAAAGATAGCAGGTTGGTGGAGAAAGATGACAATTAGATATTGTCAAAAGTTTGTATTAGTTGAGTGAGTTAGGGTGAAGTAGTGAGTGTGCAAGAAAGAGAGAGTGAAGTGTAGCAAACAATGAATGCATTTGTGAAGTCCTAGACTATAATACAAAATATCCTCTAGGTGTTTGCATTCATGGTGAAGAGAGTGTACAGTGCAACAAGATAGAACAATGATTTTAATATGTGCAGAGGAGAGTGCAGAATAGGGGTGTGTTGTTGAGAGTGTAGCTTCATTAGTAGAGTGTGAGTTTCAGTGAGTGCAACAATGTATTGAATGTAATAATGCATTATAGGTTATGTGGAACCAATCTATGCATATATGAGTTTGTAATGTTGTGAGAGGTTGTAGCCTCATTGTACTGAGTTATAGCTTATTTTAGGGGATTGTAGTCTCCTTGGAGTTGTAGCTCCTAAATTAGGGTGTTGGAGCATCCTTGGGTTGTAGCCCTAAATATTGTAACAAAGATTTAATTTGTGACACTGGATTTGAGCAATAGCCTCAAGCAGCCTTTTGTCATCGTGGTTTTTCCCATCTTGGGTTTTCCATGTATATCTGGTGTTGTGGGCATTTGTGTTGAGTTTTTGTTTGCATGTGTATGTTTTCATCTTTATTTTTCAATCTACACATTAAGAGTTAGAGGAAGAAATCTACACAAAGCACTTGAGCTAAGAAAGTAATCTACATAAAGGTTTTGAGAACCAAAGTTTTGAGTATCTATTGATTCAGCCCTCTCTCAGTAGATCATTATTTTCAGCAGAAGAGACAAGAGTTTAGACAATTTTATGTAGAAAAATTATCATATAAAAAAGTTAAAGATGGAAAAATTATAAAATTTGGCTTGTGTGCACTATTCACAAACCCTAAAATGAATCGACCTTTACATCCTAAAATAAAGAGGTTCCCTATCCATTGGTACAATCACCAAGGGATAAATAATTATTTTTTTGAAAAGGTGGTGGATGGTTTTTGACCATCCTCCATGCAACAACAATGAGGTGCCACAATATTTTTTGAGGAAACTCTACTGTTAGTTTGTCCTCAATAAAATCCCAAACTATTTTGACATGTGGGAGTTCCAAGGTAGAGATGGGAGCTCCACACAAGACAAAGCGAGGGCACATATTTTTATATAGTGGCCAGTGAGACCACTCACTAGAATAGTGTATGAGCATGTGACTATCCCTTCCACTATAAATGAGAGTGCTAAGGTAGATACATTGCAATCGATTAGTTCCCTCACATAGAGCCTCATACAAAATACCAATCCTCTAGCATAGGGTGATACAGGCGAGTCTTCAAGGAGTAGAGTTCCACCTCATATATGTAAGGCTTGTGGGTCACTCTGTGTTTATGATCTTGAGAATAGTTAGTATGAAGGTTCCCAAGGTACATCTATAATTGATGAGATGGTGATGACATATGCCCTCCTCAATGACACATTTGGTATTGATAGTCAGGTAAACATTAGCAAGTTCATTTAGTTTAATTTGTTAAATTTCATTTTTGAAATGCAATATCAAATAAATTAGTTTAATTATTATAATGAAATTTTAGGGTCATAGTGTTCTCTGTGTTTTAGTGGTCCTCCACCTCCCTATTACATGATGACATATATTGTAGAGGTATGTAACTAGTAAATAATTATCAATATTACATGTGAATAACTAAATATTATATGAATGGTATTCTTATATCTCATTTTGGATGGTGAATAGGTTAATCTTGGACCTTCAATGGTAATACCTGCCCCTAGGTAATACATAGTATTTTTAATATTAAAATAGAAAATTGTATTTTGTAATTGAATAATGTTAATGCCTTGAAGTTTCTAGATAGTTTATAAGTATGCTTTGTACCTTTTAATTAATTTGATTTTAGGTTTCTATGTACTTCATAATCTATGAATTTCATTTGTTCATGGGTGATCCCACAATAGTGGGTTACACTTTTTGGCCAAACTTGACATTGAAATAAACATTTTGACCTAAATCTTCACTTTTTGACACCTATAGCTGTTAAACCATGAGGAATTTGAAGATGATGCAAACTATTGATTTTTAAAATTTTATCTATACATTCTAAAAATATATTTTTAAAAAAATTTGGAATCAAATTGTATTTGTTTTTCCATCTCCTTCGATAAATAGTTTTAATAGTAAACAACATTTTTAAAGAGTGATGTTTACTATGTAGCACATAGTTTTTTTTCCTATGAAGGATAATTTTTTATTTTTTTTGGATTTACATTTGTAACTATGATATCTAGCTCCTTCATTTTATTTCATAGTTTTTTACTAAATATTTTTTTCTTAATTAAGTTTTAAAGTCAAGCCAATTATAATTTAGACAGAGGTTTATTGTGTAGCACATAAGTTTATTGTATGTATTGAAATTCATTTTTTTTATTGGATCAAGGACATCAATACCAAGAGCATAGATATTTTTTAGAATTTTTTTCGGTAATCTACTATTTTTCCACATGTGCAAAACATAGACCTTTATTTTTTCGGTGAAAAACCTACATTCACAAGAAATAAAAAATAAATATAATAATCAAATTAAATATATGTAAAATTATAATTTTTGGGAAGCTTATAATAAGGACTACATACTTACAAAACATAAATTTTAAATGAGTTCATTTGATCCCCCAAAAGGTAAATCAAAAGTGGTTTTTTATCAACATTTTGATAGGTGTAGAGGAGACTCTATTATAGGTATGGTTTAAAACTAGCAGGATTTTATCCAATGGGGTTTGATATAAGGGTGTTTGATCAAACCCTCTATAATTAAAATCCTTTAAATGAAACCTTTCAAGGCTTAAATCATTATATTTTCTAAAAATATGTGATTTCAACAAAAATCAGGATGTCCATGAAAGTGTAACCCATTATTGTGGCAACACCCTCATGTTGTTGACCTCTAAAATATAGGCTAGTGGTTTCAATTAATTATCCACCTTATCTAGATACCCCAATCATAGATCCCCTTCTTAATCCCATCACCCCTATCATCAATCATTTCATTGACCACATGACTAACCTTAATCATCTATCTCCTAAATTCATCACCCTAGATCAACAAAATCTCACACCATTTCACATCCTCCATAATGATGATTCTATCATCACCTTCATTTATCATCACCTTCATGGGTCTTCAAGATAATGACTCCCTCAAGGATCATAAAACAAAAATTGAAATAGAATTGGATGCATTAACATATCCCAACGAAAAACATGTCCTATATTTCTCATTAATTTTAAACTCTAAACTCTAATCTAGCTATGATAAAATAAATCCTAATAAATCCCCTTCTTATGTCATGACCAACATCACTCTTCTAGTTTTCGTAATTGAATAATGCTATTTTATTTTCAGATGATGCAAGTAGACACTCCTAATATTGATAGGACAATGGAGCATGGTGTTGCTGCAATAGTAGCGAGCTTGATGCTTTTGACTAAGGTATGAGGTAGATTAGTAAATTTCAAATTAAATTTATTGTTTAAGTTGTCTATTATTGAAAAATAAAATGATTATTAATTTGTAGTTTAATTTCTATTTTGATGGTTTCTACAGGGATTTTCAATGCCATAGTATGAGCGTGTCATTCTTTTGAATGAGGAGAGGGATCATTTGGTTGTGGTGAGCGATTATTTTGTTAAGTATTTCAGTTTATATAATGTAATTTTTATATAATAATGTCTATAATTTGTATTGCAATAGGTGCGGCTCCTTGAAGAATTAAATAGGAGGTCCAGTGAAAGAATTTTAAGTAGACCACCATCATACATAAATCCATCCCCCCAACATTCAAAGGCCACTCTTGATTTGTTTCCTTCACCTGGAGGGAAATGACTATTTATTAGGGCCCTTTGTTGTATGCCTATATGGCATTTTTGGACATATATTTTGTATTATATATGGGATTCTTGTAAGCCTATATGGCTATTTGGTTAATATATATATATATATATATATATATATATATATTTTTACGATGTCCATATTTGCATTATAAATAATTATTTGATATAATTGTACATGATTAAAATTTCATTCCAATCAAGTTTTTGATAATAATATGTTCCCTCCATTATACAATGACAAGCTTTAATGGATATTTGTAGATGGTTTACTTCAAATATTTAAAATCCAAGTGTATTTCATGCTTCATAAATTATTTTTAGATTTATTTATTCTTGTTTGTAAGCATTATCACACTTTATTGAATAATATGCTTTTTAATCCATTCATTCGTAATAATTTTTTGTATTGATAAAATGAAGACAATGAGGATGCGAAGATTTTTATCATTTTGTACCTTTACCTTTTTTATTTTCCCACTATATTTTATGTTTGGCCTTTTTATTACCTTTTTTATGGTGATCTTCAAGCTCATTTCACCTATATTTGTTGGTTAATTATTATCTTTCCTACACCACTTTGTGTTTTTGGTCTTCGATGCCATATTTTTGGCATTTAGTTATGGGATCAAGCATTATTCATGATAAGGTACAAACAATTTACACTATGTTTCCAAAAAAATTATTGAAGTATATTCAAGTACCCATCCTCTAGTTGACCAATCCCTACTTATAATTTATCTAGGCATTCTTAATACCCACACATTCCTTCATCTAAAAAAATGTATTCCTATATTGACTAAAATGTTTATGATTGCATTGAGTTCAATCAAAGGAGGAGACTAATTCTTTGGCGTAGATCATTCAGTCACAAGAGTATAAAGACACCTAAGTTAACCAAAAATCATAAAGTGGACTTATTTTGTAACCACCCCAACATGTTGGTATTGTTGGTTTATCCCCATGAGATGAATAATATAAACAATTCCTCTTAAAAAAAATTTACTAAATGCAACTAACACTTTCTAAGTTCCATAGTTTTGGAGTAACAACTCATCAAAGTTCACCACTCTTTGGCACTTAGGGTTCTTAAGAAAAAGCACCAATGCAATGTAGTTTGGAACAATCTTGTGTGTCGAGTGAAAAACAAAACCTTTCCTACCATAAACCCACCCACCCTTACGTGTTGGAACTATTGGTTTGGCCACAAAATGAATGGAACAAAAATTAGGATATCTTGCAACTTTCTTTTGAATGCAACTAACACTTTTTCCATCAACTGAAAACTTGTCACCCTAGGAAAATGGATTGGAGATATGAAAAACTCAATGAGGGTATTGTAGAGGGACCCTACGTGATCCTGTAACTTTAGAAAAAATGGTTGTAAGTGTCATAGTTTCTAAGAAAGAGCTTGTCAAATTTTTCTAGTTTTTTGCACTTTGGTCGCTTAAGAGAAATCAATTGTACAATGTAGCCTAGAACATTTCTGAATGCTAGAGTAAAAAATAGTACCTTTCATAGCATAAACATACCCATTCAGACATTTTGGAACTATTTATTTGTTCACATGATGAACATAAAGAAAATGATGCCATGTTACAACTTTACACTACATGTATCTGACACTTTTTCCATCAACTGAAAACTTGTCACCACAAACAAATGGATTAGAGATATGAAAAATTGAGAGAAATTATTGTAGAGGGGCCCTATGTGATCTTTTAATTTCATATGGAATGGTTGTATGTGCCATGATTTCTGAGAAAGAGCTCATTAATTTATTTTTCTTTTTTGCACTTTGGTCTCTTAAGAGAAATTGCCGGTGTGATGTAGCCTGAAACATTCTGGCATGTCGGAGTGAAAAATAGGATCTTTCCTAGTGTAAAACTACCCATTTGGATGTGTTGGAACTGTTGGTTTGGCCGAACAATGAACAAAACAAAAATTACACCACCTTCCAACTTTCTCTTCAAAGCATTTGACACTTTTTCCATCATCTAAAAACTTGTCACCATGGGAAAATGGTTTGGAGATATAAAAAAATAAGAGAGGTTATTGTAGAGGGGACCTACATGACCCTATAATTTTATATAGAATGGTTGTAAGTGACATGGTTTCAGAGAAAGATCTCATCAAATCTTGTTGTTTTTTGCACTTTGGTCTCTTAAGAGAAATCATCGATGCAATGTAGCTTGGAACGTTCCAGCATGTTGGGGTGTGAAAAAGGACCTTCCCTAGCATAAAACTACCCATCCAAACATGTTGGAACTATCAGTTTGGTCGCACAAAGAATGTAATGGAAATTACACCACCTTGCAACTTTCTCTTTAATGCATTTGACACTTTTTCCATCAATTGAAAACTTGTCAACATGGGAAAATGGATTGGAGATATGAAAAAATAAGAGAGGTTATTGTATAGGGATCTACATGACCCTATACCTTTAGACATAATGGTTGTAAGTGCCACGATTTCCAAGAAAGAGATCGTCAAAGTTTGCTACTTTCTTGTACTTTGGTCTCTTAAGAGAAATCATCGATGCAATGTAGCCTATAATGTTCTGACATGTTGGGGTGTGAAATAGGACCTTTCCTAGTGTAAACCTACCCATCTAGATATGTTGGAGCTATTGGTTTGGTTCCAAGACAAACAAAACAAAAATTACGTCACCTTGCAACTTTCTCTTCAATGTATTTGACACTTTTTCCATCAACTGAAAAATTGTCACCATGGGAAAATGGATTGGAGATATGAAAAAATGAGATTTTTTTGTAGAGGGGCCCTACATGATCATGTACCTTGAGACAAATTTGTTGTAAGTTCCACGGTTTTGGATAAATAGCTCATCAATTTTTTCTTTTTTTTGCACTTTAGTATCTTGAGAGAAATTGTTGGTGCAATGTAGCTTGGAACGTTCTGGCATGTTGGGGTGAAAAATAGGACCTTGCCTAGTGTAAACCTACCCATCTATATGTGTTGAAATTTTCAGTTTGGTTGCATGACGTATAGAAAAAAATTATGCCACCTTGTAACTTTACACTTCATGCAGCTGACACTTTTTCCATCAACTAAAAAATTTGTCACCATGGGAAAAAGGATTGGAGATATGAAAATTTGAGAGAATTTATTGTAGAGGGGCCTTATATGACCCTATACCTTTAGAAAAAATTGTTGTAAGTGCTACATTTTTTAAGAAATATCTTGTCAAAGTTTTCTGTTTTTTTGCACTTTAGTCTCTTAAGGGAAATCATCGATGCAATGGAGGTTGGAACGTTTCATCATGTTGGGATGTGAAATAGGACCTTTCCTAGCATAAACCTACCCATCCAAATGTTGTGTAACTGTCTATTTGGTTGCATGATGAACAAAACAAAAAATTATGCCATGTTATAACTTTACACTACATGCATCTAACACTTTTTCCATCAACTGAACACTCATCACTACTAGCAAATGGATTGGAGATATGAAAAATTGGGAGAGGTTATTATAGAGGGTCCCTAGGTGACCTTGTACCTTTAGATGAAATGGTATTAAGTTGTACAGTTTCTAAGAAAGAGCTCATCAAAGTTTGTTGGATTTTTTACTTTGGTCTCTTAAGAGAAAATGTCAATGCAATGTAGCCTAGAATGTTTTAGCATGTTGGGGTGTGAAAAAAGACCTCGCCTAGCATAAACCTACCTATTTGAACGTGTTGGAATTATCAATTTGGTTGCACAAAAAATAGAAAAAAATTATGTCACCTTGCAACTTTACACTACATGCATAGAGGCATCTTAACAAGTAGCAAAAAGGGTCTATCATTGGACAAGGGCTATAAACTCATTCCCAAGTGCTAGATGCTACTACTATTGATCAACTTGGCTAGAACCTAAATATGAACCTTTTAATTATGAAGGAAGAAGTTGTTAGTGTGGTAGAGAATGCACACTTTACAATTGAGACTGAATAAATAGAAGCACATGATAACCCTATCTTAGAGAAGAATCTTAAAAATATCAAGAATAAAATGAAGATAGAAAATTATAGGGTTATTGCAAATGATTCATCTTTTTCAAAAAATGTGAATGTTGACATGGATACATCAATCTTGCAAGATAACGGTCCATTTAAAGTGAATGAAGGGGCAATTTACAATGGATGCATCAATCTTGCAATTGATAATAGTCTATTCAAAGTGAAATGGAAAAGGTGGAGATGACAGTAGAGATGGGAAAATTTCTTGAGCTAAGACCAAGGGATAAAAACATAATAAAACTAGTCATAGGTCAAACACAAAGGGTAGAGCACAATCCATTCATGAGTACAATCCATATAATGAGCCATGGTGATAATGAATAGTCAATTTTCAATCCTTAAACCATCAACCCTTAATACCTCAGCCCTCAACCCTTAAACCCTCAACCCTATACATTAAACCATCAACCCTTAAACCATTAACCCTCAACCCTCAACCTTATACATTAAACCCTCAACCCTAATCTCTCAACCATATACCTTAAACCCTAATCCCTCAACCCTTAAACCCTCAACACTCAACCCTTAACCCTTAAAACCTCAACCATCAACCTTGAAACCTCTACCCTCAACCCTTTACCCTATACATTAACTCCCCCCAACCCTAATCCCTCAACCTTATACCTTAAACCCTAATCCCTCAACCCTTAACCCTTAAACCCTCTACCTCAACCCTCTACCCTCTACCCTATACATTAAACCCTCAACCCTAATCCCTCAACCCTATAACTTAAACCCTAATCCCTCAACCCTCAACCCTTAAACCCTAATCCTTCAACCCTCAACCCTTAAACCCTAATCTCTCAACCCTCAACCCTCTACCCTATACATTAAACACTCAACCCTAATCCATCAACCCTATACCTTAAACCCTAATCCCTCAACCCTCAATGCTTAAACCCTAATCCCTCAACCCTCAACCCTCAACCCTATACATTAAACCCTCAACCCTAATCCCTCAACCCTCAAACCTCAATCATCAACCCTTAAACTTTAATCCATCAACCTTCAACCCTCAACCCTCAACCCTAAACCCTAAACCCTCAACCCTCGACCCTCTACCCTATACATCAAACCCTCAACCCTAATCCATCAAACCTATACATTAAACCCTAAACCATACACCCTACAACCTCACCCCTCTAACCTATACTTAAGACCTAATCCATCAACCCAATATATTAAACCCTAATGGAATTATACCCTATAAACTTAACCTTGGACACTCAGCCTTAAACATTATCCCTCTACCCTCTACCCTATACCCTAAACCGTATACTTAAGTCCTAATCCCTCAACCCTCATCCATATGCCTTATACCCTCAACCTTAAACCTTGAACCCTATACCTTAGACACTCAACCTTGAACATTATCCATCAGTTGTAAACCCTCAACCCTATACCTTAAACCTTGAACCCTACAACCTCAACCCTCATCTCTATACCCTATAGCCTCACCCTTATACCATAAAGCTTGAATATTTTACCTCAACTCTATACTTAAACCCTAAACCATACACTCTCAACCCTTCACCCTTTTCCTTATACCCTTAATCCATATCATAAACCCTAAACTCAATATCTTGAAACCTAATCCCTATACCTTACACACTTAATCATATACACTCAATGAGTTGAATATTATCCCTCGACTATAAACCCTCGACCCTTTACCCTATATCCTCAACCATCAACCCTATACCTTAAACCCTTAACCATACAACCTCAACTCTCATCCCTATACCCTATAACCTCACCCTTATACCCTCAACCCAAAATATTGTCCCTCAACCCTATACTTAAACCCAACAGTTAATCCCTCAACCCTATACTTAAACCCAACGGTTAATCCCTCAACCCTATAATTAAACCTAACAGTTAATCCCTCAACTATATAAACCCTATACCCTATACCCTATAACCTCAACCCTATACTTAAGCCCTAATCCCTCAACCCTCAACCCTATACCTTAAACCCTCAACCCTCAAACTTGAACATTGACCCTAAACCCTATACTTAAAACCTAAACCATGCACTCTCAACCCTTAACCCTATGCCTTATTCCCTCAACCCATACCCTAAACCCTAAATCCAATATCCTAAACCCTAATCCATATACCCTACACACTTAATCGAATACACTAAATGGGTTGAACATTATCCCTCAAACGTAAACCCTATACCCTCAACCCTATACTTAAGCCCTAATCCCTCAACCATAAGCCCTATACCTTCAACCCTAAACCCTACACCCTCATCCCGCATCCCTATACCGTGTACCCTCACTCTTATACCCTAAACCTTCAACATTGTCCCTCAACCCTCAACCCTATACTTAAACCCTAAACCCTACACTCTAAATCCTTAACCTTATGCCTTATACCAAAAACCCATACCTTAAACCCTATACCCAATATTGTATTTACCCTAATCCATATACCCTAAACACATAATCTTTCAGACTCATCCTTGAAAATTATCCCTCAATTGTAAACCTTAAACCCTCAACCCTTTACCCTACACCCTACAACCTCAACCCTATACCTTAAACACTAAAACCTACACCCTCAACCCTCATCTGCATACCCTATACCCTCAACCTTATACACTAAACCTTGAACATCATCCCTCAACACTATACTTAAACCCTAAACCCTAAAATCTCAACCCTTCACCCTATGCCTTATACTCTCAATCCATATACCTTATACACCTAACCCTATACACTCATCCTTGAACACTATCCCTAACCCTTAACCCTATACCTTAAACACTAAACCCTACACCCTCAACCCTCAACCCTCATCCCTATAGGGCTATATTCTCAAACTTATACCCTAGACATTGAACATTGTACCTCAACCCTATAACCTAAACCCTATAACCTACATCCTACACCCTCATCCATATACCATAAAGCCTTAGCCTAATACCTTAATCCTTATACTCTAGAGCTTCAAGTTGACCATTTTGGTGTATAAATTTGACACACTTTTTAAAGCCACTTTGGGACCCCTCCTTTAATGCTACTTTCTCTAAGGAAATGGATGCTACAATGAATACATACAAATATACATACATTCATACATATGTATATGTACATACAATCATACATACAAACATAAGTATATATAAATTCAAGCATACAAACATACATACATACAAGCATACATACATACATACATACATGCACACATACATACATGCATACATATAAGCATGTACATACATACATACAAGTATATATATTTATACATAAAAACATACATACATTCATACATATACATTTAAGCACACAAACAAACATACATACAAGCATACATACAAATATATATATACAAACATACATACATAAAACACGCATTTAACAAACTTAGACAAAAACAATTTCAAGCAAGACATAACGCGAGCATATTATATAACAAACTCACATTTTGTCCTCCTTTTGGGAATCCCCAAGCCTTTGGCTTAGATTTCCTTTGGATTTCCAACCTAAAGGCTTGGACTGTCTTTCCAATGCCCAAAATCCTGTTTATTCATATTCTAAAAAAATTTGCATAATCTCATTTGTGCTAACCATAGGTTTGCACATATTCCAAGGTCAAGTAAAAAAACACCAGGGTAATATTAAGCTCTCTCTTAGATATTTAACGATGCAATTTTTTCACATTTTGACTATGTTAAGGCTTTCATCTTTAATTTATTTTGTTGGTGTATTTGATTTTTGTCAAAAACCACTATTTGATATTTTTACTTCATTTTTTAACCGTTCATTGAAATTTCAAATAAATTACATTTTTATAAACTAGATTCTATTCTACACATATTCAAAAAAAAATCTTGATTTTCAATTAATTTTTAAAAATTATAAAGTTAACACGGTCAAATTTTTATTTTTCAAGATATATCCATTTTAAATGTTTTCAACTACACCCATTAGTTTGCAATGAGAATCTTCATTGTTTATCACTTTATGAGATGCGAACTAATTTGTACCGTCTTAGTAATTTATTTTCGATTTCATGTGTTTGATTGTATAGTCTTTTTTATAAGAAATAGAGTGGAGTCATCACATACTTAGAAAATATTTATGGTCTTACTTAAGAAGGCACCAACATCATCTTACTTAAGTTGACTATTGGGAACAATTTCAAGGACTTCAAAAGGATTTTTTCTCTCTTCAATCACTAACCTCTTTCCAATAGAATTTAGGAGCACATGATGGGATATTGGTTTGTCTCTAGTCATGATGAGAAGTGTGATGAACTACATAAATACGAGGCTTCTTATTAAAGAATAGTTTTTCTCTAACTAATAGATTCACTCTAAACACTAGGATGAATTGAAATTTTACTTCATGATTATCTTTAAGATAAGTATTGGGTTGAGGCCCAATTAGATAGGGATGCAAAACCTCTTAGAAAATGGATGGTAGCATCTTGGAGATTTCCAATTTATAATTAAACATTAATGTGGACCTTATACCATTCTGAGTGATATCAACAATCTATTGCTGCAACATTTATTTAGATAAATATTTTCTTAATAAAAACTTAGACATGTAAGTTAAAACATATCACTTAACCTAAATGATTGGGTGCACTCACCCACTACCAATGATTAATTTGTCAAAATGCAATGCATTGATGTCACTATTGTTTGATGTTTATAAGAATGAGCGTGTCTTTTTAAGGTCTATGAATTTATTACGTATCTCCTTATTACTAGCATTTTAAATTAAAGTTTGAGATTTTTAAAATCTTTTTGATAATTTGTATTAGTATATGTAAAAATATAAATTGTTATTAGTATAACTGTTATTTTTTATATGCAAATACTATTTTTAATTAAAAATTAAAAATTATGTATTCATGTATAATAAATAAATTAATTTTAAAGTAAAAATAAAACAAATGCATTGTTCTATTGGTAAGATGTGCAATGTTAGTTGGTTTAAAATATTGTTGTTAGAATAATTAATTTGCCAACATTATTAAGATAATGAAATTTTATTAAAACACTTGACATATTAGAGATGATATTGTTGAACTACTTTCAAAGTTTTACTTCTAAATGATGATTAAAAGTTAAAATAAATTTGGAATTGCCTTTCTTTGATTAACATTTGCAATACACTTCTAACTTTTATTGAATTATAAAGCTCTAAATATGGTGCAATTTAATAATTACATTTGAACATTAATGCATTTAATTTTAAATTGATAATATAGTATTTTCTTGAGTAACTATGAAGCAAATAAATATAAAATAGATTAAAAATGTATAATTATTCATTGTTCTTTATTAAATGTTAATTTTCTTATTGTTAATTACTAAAATATTTTAAATTAATAGAAACAAATTTTATGTATTTTATTATTTTAATTATAATATCTCATATTTCCTCTATTTCATATTTTAAATAAATTTAAAAAATGACTCAAATATGTTTAAATTTTTTGCATTGGTTCACAACCCTCTAAATTAAAAATAATGACATTTACCAAAAAGATAATAAATATAATTAAAAATTAACATGAAAATAAGTTTTTACTATCAAATTTTTATACTCAAAATGAAAAAAAATAAAAGATCTCATAACTTACATCACTCTAATGCAATTGTCCACAACTATAAATAAATAAATTTTGATATTTTAAAACAAATTAAAAAATATATATAATTAAAAAATTGATCAAACATTTTAATTCCAACATCTCATTAATTTATGTGTTACTAATTATTCCTATGGAAGGCAAGAGCCAATAAGTCTTTTAAAATAAATAAAATAGCTAACACAATATTTCTCTACCCATTTTATTTTATTTAAAATATTACACTAGTTTATATTTCCATAGGATTAATAGTCTCTCGATTATAGATGTAAATTTGATTTATTTTATTATTAATTATTTTAATCACAATATTTCATATTTTCTCTATTTCATCTTTTCAATAAATTAAAATTGATTCAAATATGATTAAAGAATTGTACTGGTCCTAACCTTTTAAATAAAAAATAATGTCATTTATCAAAAAGACAATAAATATAATTAAAAAATGTCATGAAAATAAATTTACACTATTAACATTTTTATAATCAAAAAGTAAGAGATTCTATAACTTACATCACAACTATTATCCAATAATAATTTTAATATTTTAAAATAAATTTGAAAAAAATATACACTAAAAAATTTGATCAAATTATTTTAATTCTAACATCTCATTAATTTATTTTGTCACCAATTATTTCTGAGGAAGGCAAGAACCAATAAGTCTTCTCAGATAAACACACCCATTTTATTTATTTATTTAAGATATTATACTATACTTCATTTCCATAGAACGTAACAGTCTCCTGCTATTGACTGATCACATTTCAAACTTTTTAGACAAAGGTGTAATAAAAGCATATTCATCTCTTCATGTTTTTGGCCACCTTCTGCCAGGCGGGTCGGTTTGAGATGCGCTCCCACCATGCATTAACATGGGGTCTGCTGGATATGAGTTCTCCCTTTCCTGCAGCGTTCACTAAGTAGTGAATATATGGCAGATGGTGAAGGTCTGCCAGGCTGAAGAAATCCCCTGCCAAGTAATTGTTTTTAGCCAGCCTCTCTTCATACACATCCAACACGCTGCTCAGCTTCTCCACGTTGCTCTTTACTATCTCCTCGTCTGTCTTTCCTCCTCTAATTGGAAGTATGACAGTCTGCAACACAACTGCAGTGCTGGGTGCACTGAAATGGTGTGCCTCCACATTACACCACACGTCCACCATGGCCTGCTCTGCCACTGTACCTCCTAACAGCTCCGGGCCTTTTCCTTGCTGCTTCTTGCTCAGATACCTTGTGATTGCCCTGGACTCTGTTCCAAGCAAATGAATGCATATAAGGAATCTCATGGCCTAACTTTGGTAGCCGTATGGTTTTACTTAATTATAATTTCTTAGGATATGAAGGGCAACTTTGAATGGATCGCTGTTAAAAGGAAAAAAAATGGTTGACAGATTGTAAAAACAGAGTATGTTTACGCTGATATTTGTTCAATTGAATGGGATCATCATTTTGGTAGGAGATATCATTAGTATGAATTGTTTTTTGATTTGATTGTGTGAGTTTGTATTTTCTATATTTTGGATCAAATTTTATGATCCATCATCAGAAAATAAAAAGCAAAAGAAGAGAAATTATGAAGTTTGATCTGAAAAGTCAAGGTCACACAGTCAAATCGAGAACTAATTCATTCTAATATCATAGACTGTAGAAATTACACGTCTGCAAAGAAATGCCATTCTAAACTCTTAGTAATAAACCCAAGCAGCATTAAAACATGAATTGTTTCTGGATTTGATAGTGCAAATTTTTTTTCTTCTACATTCCCGATCAAATTCTATGGTCCATCATCAGAAAACACAAAACAAGAGAAGAAAAATATGAAATTTGATCCAAAAAATCAAGATCACTCAGTCAAATCCAAAATCAATTGATTCTTATATCATAAACTGTAAAAATTACATATCTGCAAAAGAATAACATTCTAAAACTCCTAATTATAAACCCAAACAGCATTAACACCCCTTTCATTTAAAGAAGATTGCTCCTACTGGGATGGATGATCTCCGGGGAAGACCCAATGCTTCACCTCTGTGAGCATTACCTAAATGCAATGAGTGCTAAGTGGACCATTCATTATCATGAGAGATGGGTTCTTGTGAACCACTATTCATGAAACATGGGTCAATGAGTTTGACTCGAAAAACTACACAATTGAATTCTGATAACAATATCATAAATTGAAACTAAATCAAACTACAAACAGACTACAAATTAAACTCGAGAAATGAATAATACTTGAACTGTAATTAAGAGTTTAACAAAAGACATAATCACAAAAACTCTCAGTAGCTCAGAGACAGAGATCTCACAAATACAATAGGAGGTCCTAAATTTTAGTCTTAACAATTTCATCAAACCAAATGAGATCTCACAAATACAATAACAGTTCCAAAGTTCTAGTCTTAACAATTTCATTAAACCAAATGGGTGTTCCAAGAAAATCAGTGACAACCAGCAAGAAATCAAAACTGCAAACATACTCACCAAATAAGGTCAGGTCTCCATCTTGAAGTGCAGGTATCTGTCCAAAGGGCTGCACAGATCAAAAGAACAAATAAAACCAGTGTCCCAAAACTTTCATCTGCACATAAATTTAAAGATTCATACGCCTTATACTAATGCAATTGGAGTCACATATAAACCTTTGAGAGAAAATAAAACTTACATTGAGACCCAGATGAGGTTTTTGTTTGTGGGCGCCTGCCATGAGATTAACAGGGACGAGCTCATAGTCGACCTCCTTTTCATGGCAGCATGCCAACACCCTGGTTGTGCAGGTCGAAAGAGGTAGACCATAGATCTTCACCATTCTGTGTCGAAGTTGAAGATTACTCTGCTTCTTCAATCACCTTATATAGATCATTTTTACGTTAAACAGGTTACCCTGTCCTTCGGCGCTTATCATGGATTCAGATAGCTAATATAATTTTCTTTTATTTGAAAAACAGGGAAATTGTGAGTGGTTGAAAAACAGGGAAGTGAGTAGTTGAAACATCAAATACATGATATTCAGGATTTTACACAACTAAATTACATTGAATAAGACTGTTTTCTAGAAGACATAATTTTACTCTTCCATTGACATTTATCATTGGTTTAGCTATTTAATATAGATTTTTTTATTTTTTTATTTTGGATAACAAGGAAAAATGAGTTTAGTTGAAAATTTGAACAATTTAGTTTATGGGTATTTATTATGGGTTTAGTTATTTAATATAAGAATAGTAAACTTTGAGATAAAATTCAACATATTTTTTTGTTCGATACACATTTCTATCTAGAAGTTCGCTATTCTTATTAATAAATTGTGGAAAATTAATACCAATTGTATTTAATATAGTTTTTTTTTCTTTTATTTGGAAAACATGAAGATTGAGAGCAGCCTAAACATCAAACATATGATATTTACACAATTCAATTATAGTAAATAAGACTTTTTAGTTAGAAAATATCACATTTTTAGTTCTTGTGGGAGGGAGAATACTAATGCATTCCTTAGGTTTTATAAATTGATAATAAATGAACTAATGAGATGCTACAATTGAAATAGTTTCATCAAAATTTCTAATGTATATATTTTTTTTCAAATTTGTTTTAAAATGTCAAAATTAATTTATCTATCATTCTATTGGATGATAGATGTGAATAGTATTATTAGTGTGGCATAAGCTATGGAGTCTTTTAATTTTTTTATTTTGACTGTAAAAAAGTTAATAGTGCAAAATTATTTTCACTCTTTTTTTATTTTATTTATTGCTCTATTTCATAAAAAATGACATTATTTTTTATTTAAAGGATTATAGGCTAAATAATGTAATTATTTTATGAGTCAAATTTAATTTATTGAAAAGATCAAATAGAGAAAATATGAAAGATTGTGATTAATAATAATTAGTAATTGAATAAATAAAATCTGTATTAACTAGTTTAAAATATTTTAAAAATTAACATAATAAAAAATATCAAAATTAATTTATCCACCATTAAATTGGATGATGGTTGTAGATAGTATTATTAGTGTGATAAGCTATGAAATCTTTTAAGATTTTCTATTTTGACTATAAAAAGTTATAGTGTAAATTTATTTTCATCTATTTTTTTATTCTATTTATTGTCTTATTTATAAAAATGACTATTTTTTTGAAGAATTGTAGGTCAATGAAAGTAATTATTTTTTGAGTCGGTTTTAATTATTGAAAAAGTAAAATAGAGAAAATATGAGAGGTTGTGATTAAAATAATAAATAAACTAGCAATCGCACCTTGTTGTGCAATGGGTACGGTGAAGAGGTGTGAAAGGTCAAATAAGAAAAGAGATTGGTTTCAAAAAATAGACATAAATAATTAAAATCTATGAGTTGAGAGGAGTATCTTTGCCTCTAAAGCTACTTCGCATGTGCCACACATATTTGATGGTGTCATAATGGGGGCGTTGTCAATTCAACTCTCTAGTTTCATAGGCATAGACATGTGAGCCCTTTTGACACATGGACAAGTGAAGGTATAATTATTGTACAATATTTATTTTTCTAATTAAACAAATATTTTATAAAACTACTTCTAATAGATTTTATTTATTATTGTAATTTCAAAAAATAGACATAAATAATTAAAATTAGAAACTAAAATAGAGTAAATAATTGAATAATATATTTTTTAATTTAGTAGAAAAGAAAATATTTATTAAAAATATAATTAATATAAAACAATATTAACATTAATAGAAAGATAAACCAAGTACAATTATAGCTAATATAAAATACTATGTTTATATATTTTTAAAAGAATATTATATTATAAAATTATATAATTCAATTTAATTTATAATATGTTTAATATACTTATAAAGAATATGTGTATACATATGTAATTATGTTTATTTTATTATATAGTATTTAATATAATGTAAATTAATAAATATATTTTAATAATTTATTGTATTGCAAAGTTATATAGTTAATATTTATGTATATTTGACATTAAAATAAGAAAAGAGATTGGTTTATTTTGTTTACACATTTGTGTAGTACATGAGATCAATTGACAATTCAT
Source organism: Sequoiadendron giganteum (assembly GCA_007115665.2). Taxonomy (NCBI): domain Eukaryota; kingdom Viridiplantae; phylum Streptophyta; class Pinopsida; order Cupressales; family Cupressaceae; genus Sequoiadendron; species Sequoiadendron giganteum. The sequence continues at coordinate 95,823,245 of CM021101.1, read as the reverse complement.
TTTGAAAATTATGAAATAGTTTTTGGAAATTAGTATATTATAAAATTATATATTTGATATTTATGTGTATTTATTATTTGATAATATATTTATCTATAATTATACAATTTATATCATATCTAATTTTGTATATAATAATAAATGTAATTATATTGTATATAATATAATTTGTATGTTAGTAATATATATTATAATTTGGAGTGTCATGTTACCAATAATCAATCATCCCATTTTGGCTTAATTTGTTTAATTTTAGGTAAGTCCATGTGCAATGATTTTGCATGTCGTTTCAAGGAAATTTTACATTTAGACATGATTACTATAAACAATTCTTTGGACTCTCTAAATCAATAATAGATCACACATGCATGAAATTTTAAAATACAATACAAAATTCATTACTTTGTTGTCTCCATCAATCTGTGGGGAGAAAGTCATAAGTCTCTTCAATTATACCATCCATCCTTATCGACAAGGATATCAACCATTTCCTCAAATTTGGGAATCCATATTCAGATTTGTGAATTTTGACAAACCAAAGTGCTCTGCATCTTGGTAAAATAGTTTACCATGTGAAAAACTAAAAAGAGAGAATGTTGAGTACAAGTCAGGCACTAAAAATTGAGAATTATGATAAGATTTTTAAACTAATGAATCCCTTTACTTTTTATTTTTTAATAATGACTTGGGTAATGTAATAAGTTTTCAAAATTCTTACATTTTATGTTAGATATGATTATGAGAGGCATTCAAATTACATTTAAACCTTGAAATTAATAAAATAAAATAAAACACTTGCAGAATCAAGAAACATTTAATCCTGCCAGATTTCAATTTAGTACCAACGTGCATTGTGTATTTGTTTTCAAATCACCATTGATAGTGATCATTCAAGAGATTCATGAGGCACTGCTCAAGGATATCCACAAGTTTTTCTTCTGAATTTATGCTCACAAATTTGGGGTTTGTCCTCTCTGACCTGACTATGCACTTCTTTTATGAGGATTTGTTGGGAAACCTTTGGTGTTTGTTTTAATTTTTTAATAGGGGCCTGGGTTGGAAAATCAAGGTTCGAAATGCTTCTCAAGAATGTCAGACTAGTATCAGTCAGAGAATGATTTATGAGAAATGGAAAGAGCTAGAACTGATGGGGTATCAAAGGCAAGTCACCATATAAAAATGTCGTAGAATTTGAGTAAGTTTAAAAATTGAGTTTAGTGCTCTTCAAAAATTTTAGCTATTGCATTCTGAAATCTCATAGCAATGTTCAAGCTCCATCCCACATTGAAGGTCATAGTTAACACACAACCCTACACCCAAGTAAATGAGGGCATTATTGGGTCATTCGTTAAAGGAGATTATTTTCAAGAGTGAGGAATGTTTGGCTTGTAAACATTGGGCCTTGGCTACAAGAGTAATCAGACATTTAAGAATAGCTAGTACAACAGAGTAGTAATCCTAACATTTTAGGCTTGTAGTACATATCATAGAATTCTAAATATATATGTAAATGGCTTGGAGTATAGGTTATATTATGACATACAACAAGTTTCCCAAGTTTCCTATAATAACAAATCAGTTGTGGCATTTTAGGATGCATCTGCCATAATTCATACAAGATGGGTTTATGTCGTATCTGAAGTGGCACTGTAGCTCAAATGTCTCCTACATTAATAGCAAATTCCAGCACTATGTGGGTTGCGCTAAAGTGCAATGCATTAACTAACTTGAAAGATCTTCAACACGGTATAAACATACATAATGACTTTTTCTGAGGAAAAAAAAAGGACCATAGTACTCAACTCAACATATTGCTTGAAAATTTAACGGAATGAATAAATTTGTGCATACCCTGTAATACTATAGGATTATCGATGAAAGGCTCAAATAAATAGTTGCTGATAATAATTTAATACATATCATGTAAATGGTCCATGTATACGGATCATAAGCTCATTAAGTTATTTCATGATGGAAAATGTGTAAATCTCTAGAACAAGCAATTGTTCATGGGAGAAGACAATAGTACATGAATGATATCATAGAAATCAATGTATTCATTCAATAATTACATAAAAGCAGTTAGCAGAACTTTAGAACAGAGAGGAGAGATTATCAAAGTATACAACATGATTAGTGGCAAAAAACCTTACTATCAAACAAGAATTTCAAAAGAAAACTTTCAATTAATTGGTGCATAAAATAATACATTCATTCGGATTTCCAGCTCGCTAGGTTGTTTAATGTGCAAATCATTGACAACTAGAATTTTGAATAAATAAGTAAGTGTAAAAGACCTACTAAAATTAATTAGTTGTCTTACCATGAAATAAGGGCAGGGAAGTAGAAACCAATCTTATTTGTTACCACAAACATGGATCAGTGATGCACTTCACATGTAGGCTTTACATGCGAAGGCTAATTATATAAAGCATACCAAGACATTTTATTTTATATATCTGAGAACTAATACCCCACATACTGCTTGCAACATGCTTTATCATATGAATGCTAAATTTACAGATATAGTAATAGTTGAGGCAAAACACATTAGAGCAAAATAGAAGTGCCTGGAAGAAAAAGGAAATTTTCCATTTTGTTCCGCAGAGGTTTTTAAAGAACTTAATATAAACATGGAAAAAAATCAAGATCATTGAATTATAAATTCAAAAATTCAATAAATCTTTCATTGTATGTAAATGCAAAAATTCCACAAATCTTTCACTATATGTAAGAGTATCCAACAATCGCCTTCTGTATCTTTCACTTGTGTAATGAATATTCTTGCTTTCACAGATCTTTGTAAACCCAACAGTTTATTCATAAATATTGGATCAAGGCTACTTTCTATTCGATTGGATGGTGGAGAGAGTGTCACTATTTCTAACAAGGGACAATTGTTCAAAATGTAATGAAGCAAAGTCAATTCCAGCTCACCAAATTCGGATGTAATCTCCTGCACTCTCCTTAGTTTTCCTTCTAGAAGTACTGAACCTTGTCTGCTCCCACAAATCTTCCGTAGAAAATAGGAATTTTGATAATCCTGTATAGCAAAAGTAGTACATATATGATCTGAAACAATAATAAAATAGATAGAAAACATAGACAACATATTTGCATTTGGAAACCCATTTCTTATAAAAATTTACTATTGAATAAAACTCAACCTTACTCAATACAATATTGAATTTCTTTGCTATTAAAATAATTTTTACATATTACATGAATGATAAACATTAATACTTTAAAAAAAAAGACAAAATTTTTAAAAACCCAACAAAAATTTTTAAAAACCAAAATACTACTGCATGCAAAAACTAAACATAAATACATCAAAACAAATTCATTACAAGGAATGCAATACAAATATTTTAATCTCATCTGTCCAATGTTTTAAAATGTTTTTCTTGACAGGTACACTTTCATGGCATAGGTGAAAATTCAATTCACCCATTGCAACTTTGGCTGCCCCTTTACTGAATATAATTAGCAATTTGAGAGCAGCTCCTGTGCTTGAGCAAGAGTTTGACAACTTGTCCTGCATCCCTATAATTGAATAGTGGCATATTCATCGATAGCATCTACACAGAACAAGCTCATAGAGAACAAGCAGATAAAAGTGAACAGAAGAATATGTTTTGCAAAACATCAAACCAAAAACTTTGTTTTTGTGATTTGCAGAAACCAAATAAAAGAAATTCACAAAAGAATTGCTCTGTTGCATTTTCATTCTATTAAAGAAGAAAATGGATATGAAGGAGGCATCTGTTTTGGTTAAAAATGTGGCCAAAGGAAGATGAATTGTATTATTTATATGTTTAATAGGAGTCAGTGTTGGAATAATTTATGGTCTACTCAATGAGATAGCTCCACCGTGGATGGTTCTGCGCATAGGAATCCTCATGAACATTACTGGGTATTTGATGACATGGCTTTTTGTGACCCAACAGATTGCCAAGCCTAAGCCTCAGTAGATATATTTTTATATTTGCATCTGCATAGGAGGTGTGCTTGGAATGCTTAAGGGCTTCTTAGGGCTGAGTGGAGCCATCTTCACTCAAATATTCCATGCCATGAATGGTCACCATGAAAGAGGCCTAATCTTGCTTTTGGGTGTCTTGCCCATTTTTGTATCTCTACTTGTAATGTTAATAGTAAGACCCACCAAAGGTGCCACAGAGAAGAATGAAGTCAAGTGGTTTTACTATTTTTTGTACATTGTTCTGGCCCTAGCAATGTTTCTGATGCTTATGATTGTGGTAGAGAATAAGATGAAGAATTTCCTAGAGTCAGGATACCAAGCTCTTGCCATTCTAATCATGCTCTTTCCTTTGTCTAATCTTCTTCTTGTTGTTAACACAAATATGGACAATATGAAGGAGAAAAATTTCTCTAATGAAGATCTGAGTTCCCCTGCTGTAGATGATAAGAAAGTCAATCAATACCCCTGGTAATTTGAATGGGTTTGCACCGCCTCCAACCTACGAGTAAAACCACTGGTAATGATGATAATTAAATACGAAAACCAAAAACCAAAGAAATGACACATTAAACAGGAAAAGAAAATTAATAACACATTAAACATAAAATATATCTGACGGTCTTCTCAATACCACTGGTAACGATGACAATTAAATAGGAAAACCAAAAAGAAAGAAATAACACATTAAACAAAAAATACATTTTCGTTGTCTCTTGCAACAAATAAGATATTCATCCTTTTCATGTCCCCAAATCCACTAAGCATTGAACACCAATTTTATATAATTTCCCAGAGGTACAAACTATGAATGCTCTTAGGTAGAAAATTTTGGGACATTACTATCAAAATGTAGAGTGATTCTGAGGTACCAAAATATATTGAATTTAGTATGAAAGAGGTAGATTCAGTTCATTAGAAATTTGGACTATTTTCTCCAAAATTGATAGCCAATACATAGCCTCATTTAAAATCTACTTCTATATACTCTAATGATACTCTGATCAATTCTAATTATTTCCAATTCAATTTCTTCTCATATCTTATTCAGACACCATTAACAGGGGAACCCTCATGAGAGACCATGGATTACATAATGAACCACAGTTTGCCCCAATTTTGACATGTCAAATGTATCTGTAAACAAAAGAGATCGGTTTATTTATCGAGTTGTTGAAAATGTGTTCCTGTTTTTGCATGCATAGTTTATTTGGTCAATAGAAGAAAGTATTCCCTTCACAGGGGTAAGAAAATAGAGTTTGTATTTCTTATTGCCTACAAGGGTGGCTGAAATTTGACTGATGGAGCATCCCTCGTTCAATTTCCTTTCACACAATAACTATCTCCTCCTTGTCTTTCACATTTTAGTCTCACAATGCCTTACATCACAACACTGATTTCTTTTTCATGAATAGTTAACTTGACCATCTACTCCTTATGTAGAACTTGAAATAAAACATTAAAGTAGGAAAACATTGCTGGTCTTAGTTGAGTGGAAAAGAAAGAATGAAGAAAAGAGAAAAAGAATTAAAGTAGATAGTAAGCTAATGGATGCTCCAATGCGCCATTCAGATTTTTAAATAATAAAAAAGAAAGACAAGCACAAGCCTAACTTTATTGAGATTTTTAAGCCTTTTGACGTAGAAAGTCAAAAGCTCTTTAGATTCTAGCTGAGCTTTGATCCAGGTTTTGGGAGGTTGTTAATAGGAGCTGCATTCAGGGTAGTGGAGGATTGTGACATGTTTTTGCAAGCCCTCTATGATGTCAACTTGGGAATGGATGCAATTCACACACATATTGGCTGCATTGGGTGGCATAGAAATGCCACACATACAGCACAGGACTTGACCCATGGTCTTCTGGACTGTAAACATGTTGGCAACTGTACCCTCAACGGCCATTTTTATAGGTGTTTGAAGATCAATGAAAAAAAACTCTTCAAATGAGGGTTTTTCAAGCTCTTGGCAATCAACTCGATCAGAAATAACTGCGAGAGGAAAATTCGATCCCAAATTAATATGTTTTTAGCATCTTTGCAAAACAAGATAAAAAAACTATAAAATAAAAAATATGGATCCTAATAAGGATTTTTAAGCTTTTGTGCAAATCAAAAAACCTATAAAAGAAGATTTTGACTGTAATATTGGGTTCTTTAATCTTTTCTACAATAACCTAGATCAAAAAAACTCCAAACAAAAACAAAATCTATGTCAGAGGATTGTTAAGCTTTTGTTTTGAGTGCCACAAAACATAAGAACATACTTCTTACCTCTGGACCATATCCTTTCGATTCCTTGTGCACCTCGCGAACATAAATGTTGATTGATATTTTAAATCCTTTTTACCTCTAGCAGAAGAAAATGATAGGAAATGTCTCGTAGGGTTTTAGAAAAAATCAAAAACCATGGCAAGTGGCTTACCTGAAGATTATGCACAAATTGAGAAAAATATTACACTGCAACTACCAACAAATCAGGAAAATATGAAAACAAGAAGCACCCTAAGGAGAAATTAATATCCAACGAAGCTGTTAAAGGGTCGAATTTGAGGGTAACTACTATCTGCCATGTTTTGTTGGAAAGAATAACTGCCACATTCTTCTGAAGGAGACGTTTCCCACTGCTCGTGAAAACACATCAAAATGAAATTTTGAGAGCTTCCCGACTGGAGAAAACACGCGTGGTAAACATTTGCAAGTGGGAGGCTGTAATGACGGGGATTAATTAAACAACATTTAACTTAAAACAAAATTTATTAAAATTAAAAAAATATTAAAAAATATTGAATGGTAGAGATTAAATCAACCATATAGCATTGCTTCAAATTAATTTATGACTGTTGATTTCATAATTAGCTTTGCAATTCTCAAATAAAACAAAATTTATTAAAATTAAAAAAATACTAAAAAATATTGAATGGTCGAGATTAAATCAACCGTATAGCAGTGCTTCAAATGAATTTCTGACTGTTGATTTCATAATTAACTTTGCAATTCTCAAATAGGACACGCCTTCGGCATAAAAATATCAAAAATAATTTATCGATCATTCTATTGGATGATGATAGTTGTGAATGGTATTATGAGTGTGATGTAAGATATGGAATCTTGTAACATTTTCTTTTGACTATGAATAATTTAATAGTGAAAACATATTTTCATGTCACTTTTGTAATATATTTATTGTCTTATTTGATAAATGACATTATTTTTTATTTAAAGAATTGTGAATCAATGAATGCAAACATTTTTTTATGATATTTGAGTCAATTTTAATCTATTGAAAAGAAAAAATAGAGAAAATATGATAGATTGTGATTCAAATAATTAATAATAAAATACTAATTAAATATTTTTTTTTAAATTAACAATAGGAAAAATATCAAATGTGACTTAAGCTATGTATTTTGTATTTTTTTTTTAAATTTTGACTATTAAAAATTACTATTGCAATTTGATTCTATTTATTGTCCTATTTGATAAATGACATTATTTTTTATTTAAAGGATTGTGGACCAATGAATTTTATTTTTTAATCATATTTCAATCAATTTTGATTTATGGAAAAAGTAAAATAAAGAAAATATGAAACATTGTGATTAAAATAATTAATAATAAAATTTGCATCTACAAGTTTAAAATATTTTAAAATTTAATAATTAAAAAATATATATTTAATAAAGGATAATGAAAAATTATTATTTTTAATCTATTTTATATCTATTTTCTTCATAGGTTACTCAAGAAATGTTATATTTGTAAATTCTAGCATCTTTTATTTTTAAAATATTGAACTAATGGGAGAGCATATCTCTATGTTACAAGCTACGACCCACAAGCACTAGTTGTGACCTATGCCACCATTTTTTGTTCTTCATGCGCATGGAGGGGAGGTTTGCTAGTATGTGGGGTATCCTAGTGTGTTATGGGGGTTATAATTATTTTTTGGTTGTTTCCTATAACATGCCCATTGTTCAAGCCAAAATTTTTACCATGATCTTAACCTCAAGTATTTATAAGAATTTTTTTCCAACACTTAGCAATAATTTGTTTTAATATACAAGAACAATATGTACATTTGAAATAAAAATCATTCTAAGATTTTTCAAATGTTGCATTATATTAAAGTATTACAACTTTTCCATAGTAATGAATACATAGTACATGATAACATTATATCATTTCTCTTTTACAATATTTCCATCATAATGAACACAAAATACATAAACAAGGCTCTGCAAAGCTTATTGGCAATAGATGTACGAATAGTCTTGGAAATCCCCATCCAAATCTTGGTCACCAACTGATGAGGAGAAGCATCACTCAAAAAAAATTCTACCAACCTTGGACTAATTGCGGTCCCTGTACAACTATCAAATTGATAGATGGCCCTACCCTTTGATGGAGAGATCGGTTTGGTAACCTCATAATAAATATTAACCTTTTTTGAGCTTGGTGTTGCGTCCTAAATATCTAAATCTATCACACAGTGGCTACAACCTACATTTATAACATTCCTCAACCTAGTATGGTAACTTGGATCAAAGTAACTAATAGTGTAAATAGTGGCAACTTATAATACTTTGGCCAAAGTATTTCATTCCCTCACTATTACAAGTAGATGTCATATATTTCACCCACCTTCCTAGCTCAATTTATATTGACCATTCATAATCTATGCATAGGCTATCTCCTTCATTGGATTATCCTAACCCTAGGAATAACCTATTTCCCTCTTATGATTACTATGAAATGTGTACTTAAGTACTTAAAAGTAACTCTTACTTTCCAATTAACCATACAAAATAGCATAACATCATATCATTAAATGACTCTAGTACCAAAGGTACAATATAAACTATAAAAGTCTTAAATCGAGGGTTTATCTCAACATTAAATTTGACTCCCTTCAAAAGTATAAAATTCTCAATAATTGACATCCATTCAAAAGTATAACCTTCAACAATAAATGACTTCAATCAAAGTATAATATCATTAATAAAGGACTCACTCAAAAGTATGTTCCTATCAATAAATTGACTCCAATTGAAAGTATAAACAATAAAATGACCAATTAGATCATATAGGTTAATCCCAATTTATTTTCTTTAATCAATAATCACATAGACAACCCTAAAAAATAGGCTATCCCTAACCTAGGGCTTCAATAAAAGGAAATAAAGTTCAAGTGATTATGAACCAATCATAAGACTTATCTTTCAAAATACACCAAATATTCTCATGTTTACTATATTTGTATATCATCTTGAGGACATAGTTCAACTTGCAAAGAGTTAGTGCATCTATACCCATAGTCCTCTCACAATACGGTTTTGGGTTACCGATACATGTGTCCTCTTTTAGAATTTCATGAATAGAATAGAATCCAGTTCAAAATAAGATAATAATATAACCATAGAATTAAACTCTCAACCCTGGGTGATCCCACAATAGTGGTTTACAATTTTTGGCCAAACTGGACACTGCAATTATTATTTTTAACTAAATCTTCATATCCGGGCACCTATAGCGGATAAAACATGAGGAATTTGGAGTTGATGCAAACTAGAGTCTCATCACATTTTGTCTGTAGATTCTAAAAATATTTTTTTCAATTTTTTTGGAATTAGATTGCACTTTTTTTTCCATCTCCCACGAAAACTAGTTTTTTTCATAAAACAACATTTTTAAAACGTGATGCTCACCGTATACAACATAACTTTTTTTGTATCAATGATAGAATTATAATTTTTTCAAATTTAGATTTTTAACTATGATATCTAGCACTTGCATTTGGTCTCATAGTTTTTTATTGAATATTTTTTCCTTAATCAAGTTTTGAAGTCAAACCAATTGCAATTCAGACATAGGCGGACTGTATACAACATAACTTTTTCTGTATGTATCGAAATTCAATTTTATTTTTTTAATGGATCAAGGACATCAATACACAGCCTCAACGTATTTTTAAATTTTTTATTTTGATAATCTACTATTTTTCCACATGTGCAAAACAAAGAGCTTGACTTTCGGTGAAAAGCCTATGTTTAATAAAACTAAAAAAAAACATACATAATAAAACCAAAACATGTTAAAATTATATTCGTTGGATAGATCGTTCTGAGGACTACCTGATTCTAGTTGGGTTTGTGAAGATTCCTCCATTTTCATCCTCAACCCAAGCTCCGAAGTGCCAATTTTTTTATTTTTTTTGTGCCTGAGATGGGGAAGGAGGGATAAGGGGGTTCGTTCGAGCCCATAGGGATTCAAGCGAACCTCTAGGTGTTCGTTCGAACCCCTTTGCTATGCATTGCATTGGCTTTTTTGGTGGAAAAGATGCAAACTGGTTCGAGCAAACCCCTTTTTGGTTCGCTCGAACCAATAGGTTCGTACGAACCCCTAAAATCACTTTTTTTGCTTTGGGGTCATTTTTTGTGAGTTTTCCTTCCTCGCTTGAATTGTAAACCACTATTGTGGCTTCACCCCCCTATCGTTGAATATCAATATAATGTTCAAGTTTATATATCTTAATATTAGGGATAAGTCCCACTTTCTATCTCAAGGAGATAAGGTTAATCAATCAAGTGTAGTTCATCAATCAAGGTTTCAACATCTTAATGATGATATTTCCACTAATAAATACTATGAATCAACCAAGTTAAACATCAACTATATAATCTCTATCATTTAATAGTATTTAATACTAGTATAAACACCCATTTCTTAATATGGAGTGTATGCATCACTCAGATAACATAGATTCTTAAACTAGATGCATCAAGAAATCTTTCCCTTTCACATATGAAGAGAATAATCTTTTTGTAATAGCATTTGAAAAAAAATTCCAAACAAGGAAAACCATATCACACAATCTTTTCAAATACATAAATAAATTATAAAAGAGTAGGATTCAACATGCTTCTTTATGCAATGCTCCCAATCGATCAATTTGTATTTCTAACACAACCTTTCCAAATCAGTAAGACACTCCTGAATAACTTTCCCCACTTAACCAAATACTACCTCTTCTTTTGAATTATCTGTCAAAAAATCTCTCTCAACTCAAGAAAACATAATATAATAACATAAAATCATAGCAAGAATGCAGTTATATGCATCCCGCTTGAGGTAAATAGCTCCTCTACTTATACACAAAGTTCAACAAATAAAGGCTAGAAACAAGGTAACAAGAATGACACTTCTCATCTCAAATGGTTTGACTCAGCAAGGTTAAGAAAAGGTGGTAGCTATAAATGTTGCATAATGAACACATACACAACCATGGTGAATGAGTCACACTTCTCAAATGAACAACAATTAAGATAATCAGAAATGCAATATATTTGCCTCCTATAGGTTGACTTACATAGACAATTTCACTCTTGACCATTTCCACATATTTCAAATGCTTCACATTCTAGAAATTCATATTGAGAAATAGACTTCTAATCGATTCATCTCATTCTCAGTTGGTGCCACATTATTCCATCCATGCCATTTACCATAGGTTGATGTTTGTTGTTTGAATTGGTCTACTTAATTCCTGTATATGAGCATTTACTATGGTTTTTCTTTTGACAAAGTCTTGGCAGCTTGTCTTACATGTTGGTTAGCAAATGACACTATATGCTAGCCATTTGATTGGTCTTTCTTTATTTAGAATGGTACAGCTAACACTCCATCTACATTATTTATATTCTAAATGCATTCAAAACTATTCCTTAAACTATGTGCAACCCATACAGAATACCATGTATTTGGTCAAAGGCAAAGTATGCTAACTATACACATGGGTTTCCAAACTCTTCCAAAGACTACACCAAGATTATCTTATGTGCCCTTATTTACTTCTTTACTTCCAACATATTTCATATTTCAAACATAGTTTATTGCCACCACATGGCTCACCCAAATCAGCCTTTCAAACATAGTATAATAATCAATATAACTTCATTGATTCATAGTAATCGATTTCTATCAATCGATTCTCATTATAATAATTGGTTCACAATATAAATTGACATATATATAATATGATATATTTGTATATTTTATATATATTTTATATATATGATGCATAGCTATCAAATTCACTTATTTGCATTGTGATAACAACAATATACATGCCTTCAAATTCTTATAATCATTTTCTCAAAAATTCAAATATTGTAACAAATTGTATGTGACAGCATATCCTTGTTAAATTTCAGCCTTCATATTGTTATTTGTCAAGATTACTCCTGTTCTCTTAGATGAAAATTAAATCTGATAAATCCCAACTCTTAAGTATTGTCATTTATCCCTTTGATTCCTTTTAGTGCAGCAAAATAAATGTGGATTAACCTCTTAAACTTGTAGCCCTTAAATGAATATATTTTGTGAATGTTGTAGCAACAATTTCAGCTATGAAGTAACATTATATCTTGATAATTTTATAAAACATACACAGCAGAAAATACTCACAACCCAAATTTTTTATTCATGGAAATCAAGATGGTAACACACATTGTATAACCTCCACAAATCCAACTAGGAAGCATCTCTTACAAAATTTCCAACTATCCACCTTTACAAACTTACAAAATTCAGAAATTTTTCACTTAACAAGTCACCATGAATGCCCACTTTCTTTGCTTGAACAAAATTGATGTAGTTCCCTTGGAGAATTATCTTCAAAATCACCTATGGACATCATCTTGATGACCTGCAAAAATTGGAAATATACTTGGGATCTTCTCATGTTTTTCAATCCTCTTTGGAGCCAAACTTCCATCTACTTATAATATCTCCTTTGCCAAGTTTCATATTCCTCTTTTGGGCTTCAATGACTCTTGGTATTCTTCTTCTTGCTTGGTCGCTTCCAACTTGGAGAAAGATGAATCTTAGGCTTCCTTTGCTTCTTTCCTTCATGACTTGGGTGCTTTGAAGACTCTTCATCAATTCCAATCTTTTTCTTCTAGCATGTAGGTGACTAGGATTTTATCCATATGCAATTTTCCTTGTCTTTTCCTTGGAGTGTAGGAGAATTAAAATATCTATTTTATTTACTCCAAGTTCTGATTAGAAATCTACAAAACAAACAAATGGGTTAAATAAATAAAATATCTATGCAAGATTTTTTATGATCCCAGATGCTCCTTCATCATACACCCAAGGGAAGAAGAAACTCAAGTCCACTTGAGTGCAAATCTTTCCTTTGCTCAATTTTTTTTCAACTTGCCTTTACATTCTGCATCTAACCTCCTTTCTCTTCTTTCAATCAAGGAATTTTTTTAAAGATTTACCCAAGGCTAAAATCATACTCTCCCTCTTTCTTGAAGACATTTCTTGCACAATATTGTCTCATAATATGGAGATAATCACAAACTTCCATATCTAGAAAATCCCACAACTATCCTCTACCCAACAGAGACTCTGGAAGATGCACCTTTCAAAACCCCCTCTACCAACTTTCACATAGTGGATGATGTTTACACACCTTCTACCCAGCTTCATCTCTATTGGAGGACAGTCAACATGATTCCTATATAATCAATAGCCTCTCAAGGCTTCTTCACTCTCTACTAATTCTTCACCCACGGTCCTAGTGGATTCTCTCCACTCTCAAGATCTCCTACTCTGATACCAATTTGATGTAGAGCTATCAACTTCACTTATGTGCATTGTGATAACAACAATATTCACGCCTTCAAATTCTTATAATCATTTTCTCAAAAATTCAAATATTGTAGGAAATTGTATGTGCCAACATATCCCTGTTAAATTTCAGCCTTAAGATTGTTATTTTTCAAGATTACTCCTCTTCTCTTAGATGCAAATTAACTTTGATAAATTCCAACTCTTCAATATTTTCATTTATCCCTTTGATTCCTTTATTTACAGAAAAATAAATATGGATTAACCTCTTAAAATTGCAACCCTTAAATGAATATATTTTGTGAATGTTGTAACAACAATTTCAGCTATGAAGTAAAATTATATCTTGAGAATTTCATAAGACATACACAACGGATAATACTCACTATAACCCAAATGTTTTACTATTGTCAATCAATATGGTAACACACATACTTAACCTCCACAAATCCAACTAGGAAGTGGGTGATCCCACAATGCTGGTTTACAATTTCTGGAAGATTCTTATTTTTGTTGAAATCACATATTTTTAGAAAATATATTGATTTAAGCCTTAAAAAGTTTCATTTGAAGGATTCCAATTGAAGAGGGTTTGATCAAACCACCTTAGATCAAACCCCCTTGGATAGAACCCCACTATTTTTAAACCATACCTATAACAGAGTCTCCTTTACACCTATCAAAATGCTAATAAAAAACCACATTTGATTTACCTTTTGAGGGATCAAATGAATTCATTTAAAATTTTTTTTTCTAAGTATGTATTCCTTATTATAATCTTCCCAAAAATTATAATTTTAAATAAATTTAATTTAATTATTATATTTATTTTTTATTTCTTGTGAATGTAGGTTTTTCACCAAAAATCAAGCTCTTTGTTCTGCACATGTGGAAAAATAGAAGATTATTTAAACAAAATTTGAAAATTATGAGTGCACCAGATATTAAAGTCCTTGATCCAAAAAAACAAAATTGATTTTCAATATAGACAAAAAAAATTGTGTAATATGGTCCGCCTATGTCTGAATTGTAATTGGTTTGACTTCAAAACTTGATTAAGGAAACAATATTCAATAAAACACTATGAAACCAATTGGAAGCACTAGATATCATAGTTACAAATCTAAACTCTAAAAAAAATAAAAAATTCCTTCATGGAAAAAAGTTGTGTTATACGGTGAGTGTCACTCCTTAAAAATGTTGTTTACTAAAAAAAACTAGTTTTTGAAGCAGATGAAAAAATAATTGCAATATGATTCTAAATTTTTTGAAAAAAATATATTTAGAATCTATAGACAAAATTTCACAAATCACTAGTTTTCATCATCTTCAAATTCCTCACGATTTAGCTGCTATGGGTGTCCAAAAGTGAAGATTTAGTTAGAAAAAATCAGTTTAGTGTCTAGTTTGGCTAAAAATTGTAAACTAGTATTGTGGGATCACCCGAGTATCTCTTACAAACTTGCCAACTTTCCAACTTTACAAGCTTACAAAATTCAGAAATTTTTCACCTAACAAGTCACCATGAACATCCACTTTCTTTGCCTCAACAAAATTGATGTAGTTCCCTTGGAGAATTATCTTCAACATCACCTATGGACATCCTATTGATGACCTGCAAAAACCATAAATAGACTTGGGCTCTTCTCTTGTTAATCCTATGTGGAGCCAAACTTCCATCTACTTATAATATCTCCTTTGCCAAGTTTCATCTTCCTCTTTTGGGCTTCAATGACTCTTGGTATTCTTCTTCTTGCTTGGTGGCATCCAACTTGGAGAAAGATGACTCTTAGGCTTCATTTCTTTCTTTCCTTCATGACTTGGGTTCTTTGAAGACTCTTCATTGTCCAATATTTGTCTTCTAGCATGTAGGTGATTGTGATTTTGTCCATATGCAATTTTCCTTGTCTTTTCCTTCGAGAGTAGGATAATTAAAATATTTATTTTATTTACTCCAAATTTGATTAGAAACCTACAAGACAAACAAATGGGTTAAATAAATAAAATATATATGCAAGATTGCTTGTGAGCCCAAATGCTCCTGCATCAATATATAATTCCTCAAATGTATATATATATATATAATATTGTAAATTTATGTCATTCAAATAGATATATAAAGATATTTATCACAAAAATCATATACAGATCTAAATATATATATAATTTATGATAACATAATTAGATACAAATATATATTATATATTTATCACTATTTCAATAATCATTTTTAAATCACATATTATCATGTACTCATCAATTGATGAATATACGTGCGAGGTATATATCTCATTGAATAAACACAAAAGAAAGAACCCACACATATCAAAGTGACTCAATCACATAACCCGAATCAAAACATTTACAGACAAGATCATAATTTCTTCTAAATCAAACTCAAGCTAAGCTATGGATAACTTACCATTTCCCAAGTTTGTATCCTAATTCGACCAAACTAGAAGTGTGTGTGTGAAAGATCGGTTTAGGCCTTATCAAAGGTTACCAGATGTTGCACAGGTGATTGTCATTGCAATAAAATATCGACCTATCAATTCTTAATACAACCACTCGATTTATACAAGATCCAAGATGCATAGGAGGTATTTAATCCATGTTACAAACCCAAGCGGCATGCTACATAGCACAATGAAACCAAGGGTGAATCTATTGCAAAAATCCCCTAATTTAAGTGAGGGGTTCAAACTCGTGACCTCGGTTTCGATACCAATTTTTGCATAAGTGGCTACCATTGCACCAAAATATTGATTTGTTAATACGTGATACAACCATTGGGTTTATACAAGATCCAAGATCCATAGGAGGCGGTTAAGCCATGTCATTAACCCAAGTGTCACACTGCACAACACAAGAATACCAAGGGTGAAACTCTTGCAACATCAGACCAAGCCCGTCTCTTGAGTGATAATTCCCCTCTCTTTTGAAGGCTCAACTTGTTCCTTTGTTCAACTTAGTACAAAACCAAGGTAATTAGACATTCACATTAAATCCTTTTGCATCATAAAAACAAGAAATATTAGAATGTTTATATTGTAATAAATATTCTCTCATTGCATTTCATCAAATGAAAATATATGCATTCCTTTGAAATCAATAACATCTTATTGCATATTTCATTCTTTCTTTCACCTGGTAAACATATTAAATTCACAAACTTCATTTATCAACACTTTCACTCATGAAGGTAAAAGTAACTTACTAACAATGAAATAGGGTGTAACATTTCCTTTTATTGTGTTTTGTGCCTAAGCTATGGGGTGTGTAGGGGTTTTTTATGTAGTTCTTATTTTTCTAATTTTTCTTGTAAGTGGTATGGCCTCAAAGGAAGGCTCAAGGCTTAAGAAAAATGTGACATACGAGGTATTTTGATAGGGAATGACCCATCATTGATCAAGCATATGAAAGTGGTTGATTTTTTAAACAAATCTCTGAGTGGGGAGGGTTCATCATAGAATGGGGGTCCTTGTATCCTAAAAGTAAATGGGTGTTTGAAAATAAGCCATGACCATCTAATTTTGGTGATTCAACCAAAATTGGTAGAGGAATATATTAACTATCTGGCTAACCATGCATTAATTTGCAAGTTTATGGGGACCAGGGCTCCTCTCCTCTCATTGGAAGCTTGGGCTCAGTGAGCATGGAATCTTGAGGGTGATATGGAGGTGATGATGGATACAAATAATTATTTCTTTGCAGCATTGCATTGCCTAGAGAATATAAATAAGGCCTTTGAGGGAGTGCCCTATTTCTATAATCAAGTTGTCCTTTTCATCAGACCTTGGCATGTTAGCTTCAATCCCATGGAGGAGCTCCCATCAAGAGTTCCTATTTGGGTGTGACTCCCCTGGTTTCCATTAGAGTTATGAAGGAATGAAATTATTCATATGATTTTGTTACTTCTTGCAAGCCAATGGGTCCATCCCAGTAAACTCTAGATAAAAGGGTTATTTCCTTTGCTCAAATTTGCATTTAAATTGATGTAAATAAACTATTACTAGATTTTTTTGAAATCCAGCTTGGTTCTTCTTCCTATATTTATCAGCTAGATTATTAAGCTCTTCCATTTTGATGTTGAGTGTGTCATGAATACGAGCACTTACAAAGGAAAGGTCCTAGGGTTGACCCAGCAGGGGTCCAATCTCGTGTGCCTCCTTGTTAAACACCTAAGGTAAACAAAGGGAAATCTCAGGTATCTCTATGGAGGATGTAGATAAGGATGGATTTATTCCAATAAATCCCCCAAACAAGGGTAGAGGGCTACAAAGGCCTTTGAAGGATA
Organism: Sequoiadendron giganteum; assembly: GCA_007115665.2. Taxonomy (NCBI): domain Eukaryota; kingdom Viridiplantae; phylum Streptophyta; class Pinopsida; order Cupressales; family Cupressaceae; genus Sequoiadendron; species Sequoiadendron giganteum. Next base: position 95,805,335 of record CM021101.1, on the reverse strand, counting down.
GTCAAGGTGAAGGGTTATTTAATCATTCTGATGTTTTAGATACTTTGGACCAACAAGAGGGGATTCTAGAAGGGATGTATCAATGAGGCTAGTGATTTGGTGATAAACCAAGAGGGACCTAGAATTCAACCTAGATATTCCTCAAGAGGGGTTTCTACACAGATGGACATAGAGTTGGCTCCTAGGGTTTCTTGTGTATTAGAAACAATCAAAAATAATGAGAGGGTTGAAGATTCGCAATATCTAGGCCTACGCTCCTACTAGAGAAAGGGGATATTGACATAGGAGAGGTAAGTATATCTTCACCCACTTTAGTATTGCAGATAAAAATCCTAAAGAGGGGTGTTGCGGAGAAATATTTTAAAGTTGGACGAAAGAAGGATAAAAAAAAAATTGATAAGGGAGAAGTTAGTGGAATCTGGGTCAATAAAAACTATTGACTCACACTTCTCCAATTCTCATAAATAATCATTCTCTCTTGGAATTTAAAGGGCTTTAACAATAGCCTTAGACAAAAATTTGTTTGTGAGATAATTAGAGCTCATTCACCGGATACCATATTTCTTTAGTAGAAAAAGTTGTCAATGGATAGTATGTATAGTATGGATACCAAATTGTGGTGGAGATTCCATTGTCAATGCATCGGTGCTCAATAAAATGATAGGGGAGTTGTTTTTTTATGGAAACCACTAAATATTTATTCCTTGTGGTGGATCTCTAAAAATTCTTCAATTTTTGGGGTATTTTCTAGCTTGGAGACTAGTGATATTATCATGTTTTCCAATGTTTATGCCCTAACTGATTTTCTTGGTAAAACTAGTCTATGGTCCCATATCCGGTACATTCAATCCATAGCTCCTTTCCATCCTGGGATCTTGGTCGGGGACTTCAATGTTATTTTCACTCTAGAGGAAAGGAGGGAGGAATAGAAAATTTGGATCCCTCCATTATTCTGAGAGATAATATTTCATATTTGAACCTAGTTGACATAAAGCCTGAGAATGGATGTTTCACCTAGAGTGACACAAGATGTGGCAAGGATTCTATTTTGGAGAGGATAGATATATTTTTGGTGTCTAGTTATTGGTTTAACAACAACTAGGCATGCATCTCTAAGATATTGGAGTGGCAGGGTTCAAATCACAGGCCTATCAAATTTTTATCTACCTTGGTGGGGGCTAAAAGAACCCTTCCTTTAAGTTCAAGATAATATGTTTGTGTGATCCCTTTATAAAAGATCTTATGATGAAATGGTGGATTAGAGGTAAACTAGCCTTTGGAATGGTGATTTAATCCTTTGTAAAAAGGTTAAAATTTATGAAGATCTAGCTCAAGAAGTGGAATAGATTATGCTTTGGTAATATCTCTTAGGCTAAGATTGTTGCACATTCCCTCTTGGATTCTATCACTCATCAAATTAGGGAGTATGGTATTTCTCATGTTTCCATTAGAGAAGAAATGAGTGCTTTGAAGGAACTAGAGGAACAAGAACTACGTGAGGAATGTTTTTGGAAACAAAAGACCCAAATCGATTGGATTGAAGAAGGGGACAAAAACACAACTTTCCTTTTTAATTTAGTCAATTCCAAAAGGAATGGGAATATGATATTTTCACTTGTCTCATCTTGAGGGGTTCAAATAACCTCCTTATCTAATATATCTAGAGAGGATTCTCAGCACTACTCTTTATTCACGGAGGATTCACATTTGTGTGGATGAAGAGGAGAATCTTATTTTAGCACGCATCCCCTCTTTAAATTTTTTGGAGGTGAATGAGAATATTTTTGGGCCCATTTCTTTAGAAGAGCTAGAGGTTATTGTGTTTCAACTGAAGAAGGGGAAGACCCCTAGACCCAATGGCTTCCCAGCTAAATTTTTTGAAGAGTATTGGGAGATTATAAATTTTCACTTGTTGGAAGTTTAGGAATCCCTGAAGAACAAATAGGTTATGAAATCAAAGAATGCTATCTTTCTAGCCCTTATCCCCAAAAGAGAGTAGGATAATTCACTAAAACAATTTAGACTCATTACTCTTTGTAGTGTGGTATGTAATATTATTTCTAAATTGATGGTTGAAATACTTAAGCCATGGATGAATAGGATCATCTTTGAAGAGCGTGGAGGACTTTTGGCAAGAACATAGATTATGGATGGGATGATAATTGTTGTGCATGACATTCATTCTAGGGAAAATTCAAATAGAAGGATTTTTTTATCAAATTGGACATGGATAAAGTTTATGATTGGGTAAAATGGTCTTATCTACAAAAATTCCTCCTAAAGTTCAAGTTTGGAGATGATTTGGATAACTAGGTGATGATTTGTGTTACAATAGTTTCCTATTATGTTATTATCAATGGGGAACCCTCTACGTTATTTTATGCCTCTTGAGGTATCTACCAAGGAGACCCCGTATCTCCCTATTTGTTTATTTAAATGGCGAAGGGCTTGGGAAGAATCATTAAGTTTAATGTTAGACAAGGTGGTATTTAGGGGTGGAGTTGGGGTAATTGTTTGCCTCCTCAATCTCATATGCAATTTGTAGATGACACTACTTTGATGGGTGTAGCCTTCAAATCAAATAAATTACTAACATCAAATTAACATTCTATATCTATCTTGTGACCTCGGTGAAATAGATTAATGAAGAAAAATATCCCATATTTTTCTTCAACACTCCTATTATTCAATATTGAATTGCTTGTATCCTTAGATTTCAAATTGGGGTTATTCCCTGTTTGTATCTTGGTATTCCTCTCTCTATTGGATCATATTGAGGAGAAATTATAAAAATATGCTCGATAAGGTTTGATATTGGGTTAGTTTTTGGACCCATTGGTGGCTCTCCTTTGTTGGGAGAGTTTGGTTGCTAAAATTAGTGTTCCAAGCTCTACCCATTTATAGGTGCATAGTCTAGACTACTCCAGTAAGCTTCATCAAGGATCTGGATGCTCTTGAGGGGAAATTCTTATGGGTTGGTAATTTTACTTCTTCAAAATGGAGCGTGGTAAAATGGGATATTATATGTAGACCTCTATAGGAGGGAGGTATTGGATTGTGGTAGGCTAGCCTCTTTGGGTTGGTATTGGTTGCTAAGCTTTATTAGAGGTGGTGCACCAATTAGGATCTTTCTTGGGCCAAGATCCTCATAGCTAAGTATTTGACGGGAGTTGCATATGAGGATGGTCCTAGAACTTTCCTAGTGGGCAAGGGGTTTATGATCTAGGACACCCTCAAAAGGGTTGCTAATTTTATTAAACAAGGCCTATTCTAGATTTGTAATAAGGGTACTGAGGATTTTCTCTAGTTTGACCTTGGGATGGATTTCTCTCTATTTTGCTAATGTATCCTCATTTATAGGTGTAATATTTGGATATGGAGATAAGCACCCAAGATCTAAAGGCCTATGGAAATAAAAAAATACTCAAAAGATCAATATGACAAGAATAAACAGTATTCCCATCAATGAATGTAAAAATAATCAATGTACAATGTGAGAGAGACCATTGGTTATATAGCCAAGGTGAGGCATATATTTCATTAGATTATGACAAATGTCTTAATCTTATGATATGAGACAACTTATCATAACTACCTAGGAAATAATAAAATCTAAACATGACAATTGTCTTCTAGAAAGAATCTTAGGACCTAAGTAAAATTAATATGTGAATATGTCCTCTAAGTCCCTAGTAAGTGAATTAATTAGAAGGTAAAGAGAATACTTGGGTTATGCAAGAGTGATCTCAGAAGAGAACTATGTGATCTCAATCTTGAGAAAGTAGCGTAAGGGGCCTAAGTCAGTCATAGAAAATATATCATGTAGAGAAGATTTGACTCTACCAATGATAGATGACAAAATCCCTATAATGATCAATTCATCAACATAGAGAACCAAAAGTAAATGAGAGTCATCCTATTATAAAATATAGACATTTGGATTTGAGTGGCACCTAGAGAATATTGTCGAGAAAATAATGGAGTCCATCTTGGCACACCAAGCTTGAGGAGCCTATTTGAGGCCATATAGAGACTTTCACAATTTGCAAACCAAAGGAGAATCCTGAAAAAGTCCATGTGGTTGCTCCATGTAAATATCCTCCGAAAGATCTTCATGAATAAATGCACTCTTCACATCCATTTGATGGATAGCTCATCCATGAGTTGTTGCAATGGCAAGAGTCAAGTGAATGGAGTTCATCTTAGAAATAAGGGAAAAGGTTTCTATGCTCACATAAAAACTAATCTTTGGAGAATTTCATCGTCCTCTTCTAAACTAAGTGTAAATATGTTGGTCTAACCCAACACATGAAAACCCTATCACTACCCCAGTTAACAAATCACAAAGGAAAAGGGATAAAAGGAAAACATAAAAATGAAAGGGAGGTGATACACCAAGATAGAAATATGTTTCTTCTTACCTCTAAACAACATAATACATCAATAAACAGCTAAAACACATATTCATTCATGAAGGTAAATAGATTTTACATAAACATGCAAGAAATAATAGTGATAATAGCTAAACTTTATTAATATAAAATCTTAGAAGAAATATTTACAATGGAAGAATTCAATAATGTAGTGTCTACAATAGAAAAATCCTACAAAAGATAGAGGAAGAACCCTTCAAAAAGATACAAACATTTTTTGTATTGTTTAGGCATAATTGAAGATTGAATTCAAAACCCTAACCCTAACCTAACCATGGTTTGCAGGAAAATGAATTCAATCAAATTTCAAATGATTTGAATTTCTCCCATTATATAGCAACATAAAAAGCCATAAAGGCTCTAACAACTTGAACAAGTCCTAGAATTATGACTCATATGAATGCAAGGATGGGCACCCATGAAATCCATAGAAAAATATTGGACTAACATTACATTAAAAAGAGAATATGACATTTGCAACACCTGAAGGATTAATTGCACTAACCAACAATCAATACAACCTTGAAAAAGCATGAAAATTTAATCCATAGTCAATTAGATTTGATCTAGTAGTTTGAAGTGTCGCTAAGACATCAATTCTACAAATTTTCCGTGAATAAGAGCAATTGGTTGTTGAATTTTGAATGTTGATCGTTGGATTGGAGATGGATGGTTGAGATCAAACATCAAGCCAATTTTAAACCATCATCATTGATCTCCAACTTCAAATCAGTTCCGTTTGTCATACAACACACATTTGAATTGATCCTTTCAACATGAAACAATGATGGTGCATCGTGCAAACCACTTCATTGCCTTGCTTCACAAAAACAATGTGAAGAAAGGGTGTGATGCCACCTTAGCCATTGGATGTTCATTGTTTAATCATATCCCTTATTTTCTCATTGTGAAAAGGTACCCACCGACAAAATGTAAAGACACAATGTGATGAGTGGCTTCGATGGAGGGAATATTTTCTAGAATATTTTCCCATCGCTCACCATGTCTCATTGTAACACTTCAAAGTTCCACTCATAATCCAGTGATATAAAGAAAATAGAAGCCTTCCATTGTTCATTGTGTGTCGTAGAAGTTTATCTGAAATGAAAATGTCTTTGGGGATAGGCGATGTGGGAACAATATGTTGACATGTGGCACAATCATAACCCATAGTTATTTTACTACCTATCACTCATTGATCAAATGAATTGAGTGATGAAAGGTTTCCTTCGGTGTGAAGGACCGATGCGATGCAAATGAACAACAAAGGCCATCATGTGTCAAGGAAAATTTTAAGCAAGTAAAAGGACTTTTAGCGATGCAAAGGACGGGAGCGATACAATGGAGATGTAGACCATCACATGTCATGAAAGTGAAATACAAAGGCCAAAATATTATTACAACAAGAGATGCAAAGGAAATGAGTTCATCACTCATCGTGGAAATGAAGCCAATGAGCATTAATGTTTCATCTATGGGTGATACAAAGACATAAGTGGCAGTAATTAGCACGTGCTTCAAAGTTGTTCATAAAGAAGGGACAACCTAGGTAAAATGAAGAATGGTTACATTAACACTTTTAACTTAGGTACACAAGAATAACTAGGCACAAAAGGTCAACATGAGTTTATAACAAAAGTGCACACCAAGTTCATGGGTTTAGTGTTTAAGCACATAAGGGTTTTGAAAGCCCTATCTTGCAATTTCATAACCCTAATTAGACACAATTGAGGAGTTTCAAAACCTCAAAGACCTAGATTCATCAAAAATAATCATGGACTTCAACAAGATGCACACATATGATCTCTCTGATCGGATATAAATGATGTGCATCCAAGGGTGGCATAAAATATGTCAACATTTTGGCAATTTCTATGGGATGATTGCCTACTAATCATATAATCCAGGGGCCTTATCAGTCCATTGGGTATAAATTCATGAAAGGGGTCAAAAAATTGGGCCTCTCAAGGGAAAAAAAAATGTGTAGACCTACATTTAGAGTGGATTAAGGAAACTAGGAACATACATTCCCTTAAGGAGAATGTAGGGTGCACAAAGGAATTCTAGGAAAGAAAAAAAATTACAATATATACATGAAAACTATCTAAAAGAAAAGAATGAAAGCTTTCCTCTATCAAAGATGAAACGTTTGAAGGAGTTGATCTCCCTCAAACCATAGTTGCAAACCTCACCTAGGTGCAACCACTAAAAACTGCTACCAACATGCATGGAAATACACAAAATTCTTGCAAAGTAAAGGATCTCTTCAATGTAAATTTTTCCATTGCAAGGAAACCATATGATGCAAGTGTTAGACTCATCTAACACTGGTGTCTTAGTTGAACATACAATAGTAGGGGTAAAAAATTTTGAAGACAAGTCAACATATAAGAGAAAAACTTCTATGGAGGGAAGAGAACTCACTTTACAAAAGGATGGACCAATTTCAACACCACTAACCTCCTCATTGCATGAACTGAACAAAAAGAGAATGTTTCCAGCTCACATGGTGATGCAAAATATGCCAAATCTGATTTTTGATCTACACAAGGAATCTCTTCTTCACGCACCTCAAAAGAAAATCTTTAAATCTCGGGCATACAATCAAATTGAGCAACGAGAGAATCACTCTCTAAAAAAATGTGGTTTCTCAATAGTGGAATTTTCAGAATGTTAGTTTTGTTGAATACCCAAGATACTAAGAGGGGGGAATCAATATCTTCTTTAACTTATTGAACAAACACCATCCAATTACTCTAATGCATATAATATTAAAGATGAGAAAAATATTTAATAGAAAATGAAACTATACAACACATGAACACCAAAACATTTACATGGAAAACCCAAAATGGGAAAAACCACAATGAGGATTAACTCACAATATAATGTAGTTCCAAAACTAGATACAAAAAGAGGTTCGCTTCCAGATAAAAAAGCTCACTTCTTACATAGAGGACTCATTATCCAACTAAGGAGGCTCACTACCTACAAGAGGATTACAATAAAAAAATCTCTTACAACCAAAATATGAACTGATGAAGTTACACCTAACAAGTGCAGATTCAGTTCCTTTGATGCTTTATAAACAGAATTAATACACTTCATCATTTTTGCACACTTCGCTTCACATTCACACCATACTTCACATTCAAGTCATAATTCGCATTCTAATTTTCTTCAACAATCTCAAGAAAATCCAATGCATATAATAGTAAAGATGAGCAAAATAATTAATAGAACATGAAACCACACAACACATGAACACCAAAAATTTTACATGGAAAACATAGAATGGGAAAAAACCACAATGAGGATTAATTCACAACATAATGTAGTTCCAAAATTAGATACAAAAAGAGGCTCACTGCCAAATACAAAAGCTCACTTCTTACATAGAGGACTCACTATCCAAGAAAGGAGGCTCACTGCCTATAAAAGGATTACAATAACAAAATGGCTTATAGACAAAACATGAACTGATGAAGTTACACCTAACAAGTGTAGATTTATTTCCTTTGACGCTCAATAAAAATAATTAATACACTTCACATTCACACCATACTTCACATTCAAGTCATAATTTTCATTCCAATGCGCTTCAACAATCTCAAAATAATCCAATATATATATCTAATACAACTTCAAGCATCAATTAGGTCAGCCTAATTAGATGCAATCTTTATTCATTGAAAAGGTTAACTATTGGCTCCAAGTTAGTACAAAAATTCTCCCAAAAATAATTCAACCATGTATCATGTTATATCATGTCGGCTTGGATTCACATATACATCCGCAAAACAAAATAATTCATTTTAAAATCAACTATTCATTAGGTCAGCCAAGGATAGACCTAATAACAAAATGTAATCAACAGAATAGTTCCAACTCACCATATGAGAACATGAGCACATAGGATTTTGAACTTACAAGCTTCTGTCATCCAAAAACCATTTCCCAAAACCGTGAGCAATGATGATCATCGGAGGAGAATTACAAACCAAAATACCGGAGGATGTAAATTGGTTCTTCATACCAGTTCAGAGTACCAAATCAAACTAACAACTCAATCAACATGGTGACATCAATGAAATCAAAAATTATGCACAACTATACATTTTTCTTCTTTCTTCCAACAAGTTCCATGTGAATCATTCTAACTCAGTTACATTATCCCTAATGTCAAAGGTCACATCTTCATCTTGAATGAAGACCTCATATTCAACATTGTCATATTTAGGGACAACAAAGCACCTCTTTTGGGGGTGATGATTTGATGTTTAAATATAAACAAAAGATTTATATAACATCCCAAGAGAGGCCCTCCAACTCATAATTGAAAACCTCAATAGATTTTGGATCTTCATCCACAATAACAGGGGCTAGACATGTTTGTTGCTACTGCTCCAAAACTATGGAGTTATATTCATCCACCAAGCCAAGATCAAGTTTTTCAGAGGCTTCAACTAATGTGAGTATAGCTGATCCATCCTCCTCATCTTAAAAAATAAAATGAAGGACATCAAATGAGAGGATTGGTTTCTCTACTCTATCTATTGTTTATACCATTTTAATGTCTTGTTGCTGCAACACTATTTCATCTTGATTTTTTTCTTGCAATAAGCCAAGACACTCATTGTTTTGAGCATATGAAGGCTCCACAATAGAAACCTCTTCACTCCTAGCCCAAAATTTCTCCTTATTTTTTTCTTTCGACCAATTAGGATCCCATACCGTAGGTCTTCCTTTAAAGAGTGAAATAGGGAAAGAGGGAGAAAAATGATCAAAAGGGCATTGAAACTCTTGTTGAAGCTTTAGAAGGGGTTGCTCAATAGGAGTAAAATTTTGAGACTCCTCAATAATGAGTTCTTGTGAGAAATGGAGACTTGCAAAACTTAGGATCTCCAACATAGAAGATCCACTTGATGGCACAAGAGGTTGAATGGGATTTTCAAGGGGCTAATTGGGATTCTTGAAACTAATTTTTTTCTGCTTGTAAACCTCTTGCACAATAGGATATTATGGAACAAAAGGAGGACTAAATGAAGTTTCAAGAGGCTTGTTAGGGCTCTTGAAACTTGGGAATTTATGCTTTCTTACCCCCTCCTTAGTAAGTTGTTTTGGAAATGGTTGAGGTGCTTGTTTGAAACTAGGCACACAAGGGGTTGCCTAAGTCTCGGGCACTTGTGCTAGAGCAAGGGAAAGTCAAATTATTTCTTTCCTAGCAACAACATCTCTTGTTGTACACTCTTCCTGTTGCCTTTTTTTTGCCTCCAACTATCTGCATACCCCCATTGAGATTCTTTATTTTCCTACCACAAATAATGAGCTTGATGGACAAACTCATCATGTTATGGGAAACAACACGGTTTCCCCTGATAGGCTTGATTTTCCCTCTCCTTATGTTGTAGGTCAAATTATTTTTGTTTCTTAATCTCATCAATTTTTTTATTGAAAGAAATAAAAATGCTTGTGATTTCACTTACACTTAAATTATCAAAATTCCTGGGTTGAGTAGGAGAGAAACTAGGCTGATTTTCAAACTCATGAGTCTCTTGGGGATGTTGATAAGAATGTGTAGGCATCCAAGACGACTGAGAAGGGTGGGGTGGGTGGTATGCATTATTTGAAGGTTGAAAACCAACAACACAAGGGTTCTTTGGAATGAAATGAGAGGTATAATCAGTTTGATATGGATGATTGGGAGGTGCAAAGTTGCCATTATCATGGAATGGGGGAGTATACATATGGTTTCCATTAAAATATGTCATTTTTTATGGATGGGAGATGATTTGAAGTTTTGAAAGGAAAACAAAGGACTACCCTACTAGAAATTTTGGGTACATAGCAATGGAGTCGCCAAAATAATGTTGCAAAGTTGTCAGGTGCTTTAAAAATACCTTGAAAGGATGAAACATTAAAGAGCACCACTTCCTCAACAACATGAAATGGAACTTAGTTTCTTGAACTAGTTTATTTTGAATGAAGTCACCATGGTGTTTGAGGATTCCCTCAAAAGGAAAGATGAATTAAATAAAACACCAAATTCTTCAATTGAAAAGAGTCCCACCGGGCATGCCTCAAAAGGAAAGATTGATCCTTTGATGAGTGGAAGTTCTCTCCTTTTTGTTTTAGTTTCAAGGGATAACACGCAACTTGAAGGATGGTAAAGATGAAGAAAATGGAATGGGTCATATTGAAATTATGTGATCTAAAGCTCCTAGTTGACAATAGAATAATCCTAATAAATGGGGTGTGTTTTTTATGGTTTGTGGTTGTGTTGCAGAAAAACTTTCATATTGGGTGTCTGTGTGACAGGCTCCCTAGTGATATGGAGAATCTTGGGTTGTTTTTCAACTATGGAGTAATGTACTTAGCCTGGGTGTTTTTTATTGGTACTGGAAGGCATTTATTTTTGTTACCCTGATTGTATGTAGGCTATAGAGTTGATCATTGGATGATCTGGAAGATTTTGCAATAGCTTGTCTCCCTTAAATACATGTGCATGTTGGTGGTTGTGGAGTTGGCCTGAAATGGGCCTGGGGTTTCTAAATAGATTTTTCCTTTTTTGGATGCTTTGTACTTGCATGGATCAGATTCATGCTCATTAGATCTAAGGATTTTATAGATTTTCCTAAAAAATCTATGGTTATGCTCATCTATGATAATCCATTATTCTGGTTTAATTGTTATGATGCTTTTTCAGAATTTTGAATCTTCTAGATGTGAAGTGGGTGTGGATGCACGTGGGTGTTTTTCAAACACAATGGTTTTGTAGGTTTTACACAGTCAAGAAAAACTTGTGATTTTGTGGAGCTATAGTTAAGCTATTTTCTAGACCCTATCTTTTGGGGTGTTACTAGATGAGATAGTTGAAGTTTTGTATGCATGCTTCATGCATGGTGTGAGGAGGTGAGATGTTTTCTCTGCATGGGAGTGTTGGTACGTGATTAGTCACTCAACATTTATATGGTGATTCTTGGTGGATTCCTTGATTATGGTGCTCATTGTGGACATGATTAGCAAATCAAATTTTTGGGCTTGATTCATGTTGTCTACATGGTTATTCTCTTTGAGATCTTAGATTTGTAGTTTCTAGTGCGATAATGATTTTTCATGTTGCATTGATTAGATCTACGAGTTGTGCAATATTGTAGTTTGTCTTTACCTACTTGATTGCATAGATGACTAAAAAGTGGATTTTTTTATATCCACAAGGTTTTGATTTAGTGTTGATATAGACTTGTTAGCTAGTATTGTCTGTGGTCACTTTTGCATTGGTGTGGTTGCTTTGAGATGAGTGGAAAGATGATACGAGAGTACTTGGATAGTCAGTGTTGGAGTCTTATAGCATGCTATATTTACTTGATTTGGAGATCTTGGTTTCACTTGGTGTGATCAAAAATACACTTGTATGTGTGTGGACTTGGATGATTTTAAATATTTGGGAGATGGTGTGTCATGTGCTTGGAAAGCTCAATACCATGGTTCAGTGGGAGTCTTAACAGTGATTGTGTATTCATCACTGTGTGGTGAATGATCTTCTTTAGTGATGCAGATGTTTTAGAGGGACTCTTAGATCCTGTTGTTGCAAAAGGGGTTCTTCACATTTGCATGTGAACACTATTTGAGGATGTGTAGCATCTTGGAGCCATAGAGGACTCTTGTGGTCTTTAGGTTGATGTGTTGGTGGTGCTTGATAGGTGATGTTGGTTTAGACTTTTTTTTTTTATGTCATGGTATGCTCTTTATTGTGCATTAGATTTTTGACATGATGCATTTCTCTTGAGTCCATGGTATGTTCACTTGGAGCATGGGATCTCCTAAGGGGGGTGGTAAGATCATGATGTCATGATAAGTTCCTGATTCAAATGATTGAAGCTTTGATTTTGATCTGGTGATTCTTTGTGTTTTGGGTGCATTGGTCCTATGTTTGAGAACTTCATGATAGTGGAGTGATACATTTGGAGTTTAGAATGAGACAATTATTTTTTGGTGCTCATGGATACATAGAGAATGAGGTGAGGATGTATTTCTCTTGAGATGAGAGAAATGTTGTTGATATGGTTACTCTTGATGAGATTTTAGAAGAAAGTTTGAGGAGCCTACACCTTGGCTGGGCATGAGTTCAACAGATACCTGTGAGGAGATTTCTCTTGGAGGATTCATGATGGCTTGCATATCTTGGAGGAGCATTCTCATTCCCCACTCTTGATCAGCTCGACAAATTATCACTTGAGAGGTATTTCCCATTGATTCTCTTAGGTGTTTTATGCTTTCTTTCATAGACATGGATCTTGAGTTTCTATTAGATTGATTTGGAGGATTCATTGTGAGAGATGGATAGCATGTTTATATCCTTATACTTTCATTTTTCATTTATGATGATCATAGGGGATGGTAGTTTGCTTCTTTTTTGTAGTTTGGTCTCTTAAGAGAAATCGTTAGTGCAATGTAGCCTGGAATGTTCTAGCATGTTGAGGTGTGAAACAAGACCTCGCCTACATAAACTTGCCCATCTGGATGTGTTGGAATTGTCAGTTTGGTTGCATGACGAAAAGAACAAAAATTATGCCACCTTGCAACTTCACACTACATGCATCTGGCACTTTTTCTATCAATTGAAATCTCATACCACGGAAAAATGGATTTAGATATGAAAAATTGAGAGAAGTTATTGTAGAGGGCCCCTATATCACCTTAAACCTTTAGATGAAATAGTTGTAATTGTCATGGTTTCTGAGAAAGAGCTCATCAAAGTTTGTTGTTTTTTCGCACTTTGGTCTCTTAAGAGAAATTGCTAATGTAATGTAACGTGGAACATTTCGGCATGTTGGGGTGTGAAACATGAACTTACCTAGCATAAACCTACCCATCCAATTTTTTTTTAATTGTCGGTTCGGTTGCACAATGAATAGAACAAAAATTACACCACCATGCAAATTTATAGCCCATGCATCCAACACTTTTTCTATCAACTGAAAACTCGTTAGCATGAGCAAATAGATTGGAAATATGAAAATTTGAGATAGGTTATTGTAGAAGGCCCTTAGTTGACCCTATAAATTTAGATTGAATGATAGTAAGTTGCATGGTTTCTAAGAAAGATCTCATCAAAGTTGCTACTTTTTCACACTTTGGTATCTTAAGAGAAATCGCTAGTGCAATGTAACCTAGAACATTTTGGCATGTTGGGGTGAAAAACAGGACCTTGCCTAGTGTAAACCTACCCATCTAGACATGTTATAATTTTCATATTGGTTACACAAGAAACAAAACAAGAAATACGTCCACCTTCCAAATTTACACTACATGCATAGAGGCATCTTAAGGGGCAAAAAAAAGGGGTCTATCACTACACAAGAAGGATAAAAAATTCATTCCTAAGTGTTGGGTGTTTCTATTTTTGATCAACTTGGTTAGAACCTAAATATGAACCTTTCAATTATGACAGAATAATTTGTTTGTGTGATAGAGAATGCATACTTTATAACTGAGACTGAATAAATAGAAACACATGATAACCCTATCTTAGAGTAGAATCCTAAAAATATCAAGAATAAAATGGATAAAAAATAATACGATTATTATAAATGATTCATATTTCTCCAAAAATGTGAATGTTGACATGGATACATAAATCTTGCAAGATAAAATTCCATTCAAAGTGAATTAAGGGGTAGTTTATGATAGATACATCAATCTTGCAATTGATAAAAATCTATTCAAAGTGCAATGGAAAAGGTGGAGATTGCAGTAGATATGGGAAGATTTCCTAAGCTAATACCAAGGGAAAACAACAAAATAAAACTAGTCACAAGTCAAACACAAAGGGAATAGAATAATCCATTCATGATAGTCCATACAATGAGCCATAGTGATAATGAATAGCCAATTTTCAATCCTTAAACCCTCAACCCTTAAACCCTCAAACCTCAACCCCTCAACTGTTAAACCATTAACCCTTAGTTCCCTAATCTCTCAAACATATACCTTAAACTATAATCCCTCAACCCTCAAACTTTAAACCCTGATCCCTCTACCCTCTACCCTCTACCCTCTATCCTCTACCCTCTACCCCCTACATTAAACCCTCAACCCTAATCCCTCAACCTTATACCTTAAACCCTAATCCCTCAACCCTAAAACCTTAAATTCTCAACCCTTAAACCCTAATCCCTCAACCCTCAACCATTAAAACCTCTACCGTCTACCCTCTACCATATACATTAAACCCTCAACCCTAATCCATCAACCCCCAACCCTTAAACCCTCAACCCTTAAACCATAATCCATCAAACCTTAAACTTTAAACCTTAATCCCTCAACCCTAAACCCTTAAACCTTCAACCCTCAAACCTCAACCCTCAACCCTCAAACCTCAACCCTCAACCCTCAACCCTCTATCGTATACATTAAACCCTCAACCCTAATCCCTCAACACAATACCTCAAACACTAATCTCTCAACCCTCAACCCTTAAACCATAATCCCTCAAACCCCAACCCTAATCCCTATCCCAAAACCCTTAAACCCTCAACCTTGAACCCTTAAACCCTAAAGCCTCAACCCTTAAACCCTAATCACTCATCCCTCAACCCTTAAACCCTCTACTCTATACATTAAACCTTCAAACCTAATCCATCAACCCTATAACTTAAACCCTAATCCCTCAACCCTCAACCCTCAACCCTCAACCATCAACCATCAACCTTAAACCCTAAACCCTAAACCCTCAAACCTCAAACCTCAACCCTTAAACCCTAATCCTTCAACCCACAATCCTAATCCCTTAGACCTCAACCTTATACCCTTAACCCTCAACCCTAATGCCTCAACCCTAAACCCTCGACTATAAACCCCCTACCCTATATATTAGACCCTCAACCATAATCCATAAATGCTATACCTTAAACCCTAAACCCTCAACCCTCAACCCTAATCCTTTAAACCTCAACCCTCAACTCTAATCCGTCAACCATCAATGCTCAATGCTCAATCCTCAACCCTTAACCCTTAAACCCTCAACCCTCAACCCTATAAACTAAACCCTCAACCCTAATCCCTCTACCCTATACATTAAACCTTCAACCCTTTACCTTAAACCTTAAACCCTACAATCTCAACCCTCAACCCTATACTTAAGCCCTAACCCATCTACCCAATATCTTAAACCCTAATGGACCTATACCCTATACACTTAACCTTGGACACTCAACCTTGAATATTATCCCTCAACCCTCAACCCTATACCTTATGCCCTATACCCTATACCCTATACCCTATACCCTATACCCTATACTTAATATCTAATCTCTCAACCATCATCCCAATGCCATATAACCTCAACCCTTAAACCTCAAACCCTATACCTTAGACACTTAACCTTGAACATTATCCCTTAGCTAGAAACCCTCAACCCTATACCTTAAAAATTGAACCCTACAATGTCAACCGTCATCCATATACCCTATAACTTCACCATTATACCCTAAACCTTTAATATTGTCCATCAACCATATAATTAAACCCTAAACCATACACTATCAACCCTTCACTCTATTCCTTATACCCTCAATCCATACCTTAAACCCTAATCCCTATACCTTACACACTTAATCTTATACACTCAATGAGATAAAAATACCCTATACACTCAACCCATTACTTAATTCATAGTCCCTCAACCTTTAACCCTATACCTTCAACACTAAACCCTACAAACTCAAACCTCATCCATATACCATATACCCTCACCCCTATACCCTAAACCCAAAATACTATCCCTCAACCCTATACTTAAACCCAATACTTAATCCCTCAACTATATACCCTCAACCGTATACCCTATGTACCCTATAATTAATACCTAATCCCTCAAATCTCAACCCTATACCTTAAACCCTAAAGGGTGATCCCACAATAGTGGTTTACAATTTTTGGCCAAACTAGACACTGAAATTATTATTTTTAACTAAATCTTCACACTCAAGAACCTATAGCGGCTAAACCATGAGGAATTTGAAGATGATACAAAATAGAGTCAATTCACATTTTTTTTTAGATTCTAAAAATATTTTTTTCAAAATTTTTGGAATCAGATTGAACTTTTTTTCCATCTCCCACAAAAACTAGTTTTTTTCAGAAAACAACATTTTTAAAAAGTGACGCACACCGTATAATGCATAATTTTTTTTCCATGAAGGATAAAATTCTAGCTCTTTTGAATTTATATTTATAACTCCGACATCTAGTCCATCCACTTGGTTAGATAGTTTTTTATTGAATATTTTTTCTTTAATCAAGTTTCAAAGTCAAACCAATTACAATTCAGACATAGCGCGACCGTATAACGCGTAACTATTTTTGTATATATCAAAATTCAATTATTATTATTTTGTTGGATCAAGGACTTCAATATCTAGTGCACTCATATTTTTCAAAATTTTGTTTTGAAAATTGGCTATTTTTCCACATGTGCAAAATAGAGAGCTTGATTTTCGATGAAAAACCAATGTTTAATAAAACTAAAAAAACAAATACATAATAAAACTAAAACATATTAAAATTATAGTCGTTGGATTTCTCATTCTGAGGACTACCTAATTATATTTGGGTTTGTGAATTCTCCTCCATTTTCATCCTCAACCCAAGCTTTGAAGCATAAAAATATGGACTTTTAAAGTGCCTGTGAGGGAGAATGAGGGCAAAGGGGGGATCGCTTGAACCCAGGTTTGAGCGAACCCCCTTTCCTTTCACATTTTGTTTTCTTTTTTTGGGTGGGAAATGTGGGCCCAATATTTAATGGGTTTTCTTGAACCCTGATTTGAGCAAACCCCTTATGGGTTTGCTCGAACCTACAAGTTCGTTCAAACCCCTAAAACTACTTTTTTTTGCATGTGGTCATTTTTTTCTTGTTTTCCTTCCTCCATCAAATTGTGAACCACTATTTTAGCTTCACCCTAAACCCTCATCACTGTACCATATACCCTCAATCTTGAACATTGAACATTGACCCAATATCCTAAACCCTAATCCCTATATCATGTTTGGAAATGAGAGCATCCCAACATGAAAATTTGAGATCAATAAGTGCCTTCAATATCTTTCATTTTATTAGATAGCCTCAAAGACACATACAAATATGTCATAAAGTGGAATCAGACACCGTTCATTTCCCACATTGACCCTTATAAAATAGTTTATGCAACTTTAGATATTTTAATAAAAAGTAGTCCCAAGAACATGTAGCACATAAACAAATTCATAAACAAAACCATGAAAGATATAAGAAAATATATGAACACACAAATTTATGTGGGGAAAACCCTTTCGAGTAAAAACCCCCACACTCGAAAAGCCCAGATCACCATTGTATTACTTAGCAACAAAGTACAATTAAAAATATAAATATAGGCTCTAAGCCTTTACAAAAATTTTATCTTGTTTTATCTAGAGGAACTTGATAGCATAATCCCTTTTCAAATACATCTCCCTTGATCTCTTGCTACATTTTTGTGATCAACCTCTTAGTCGACTACAATCTTCACACTTTTACAATACTCTTATGGTATACATCACAGATTCATACCGAGGGAGAGATACCGTCCAATCGAACTACTAAGAGAGAGAGTCCAAAATGAATGTTTCCAAAACACTCCACATTAATCCAACATTCATTTATGCATTCCAGGCCAACTAGGAAACCAACCAATTCAGTTCTTGTATGCAACTGTACACAACTAGTTTGATTCACCTTCTAACAAGCAACTACAGTAAACGGTCTAACTTTCTGCTATATCGGACCATTAAAGAGACTTCATTCACACTCCCTTCTAAATCACCAAGTCATTTTGATGTCCACAACATATGCCAAGTCAATCGTCCAACCAATTATCGATTTCCATCTCAACACCGATCGGATCCCACCAAGACACCCATGAGCAAGAATCAATACATTTCCCTATCGAGGAGATTGTATATCATCTCCCTCTGATATCCAGATGTCCCTTTGATATTCGCTTTAACACTCCAAGTGGTCCCCACATCAATCGTCTTATCAGCCTATCGAAGGGAGTAGACCCAAGGTCCCTTTCGATATGAGGATGTATGTTCGATAAGACTCCTTCACACGCTACATCAGGAAATCGAAGAGACTCAAGACAATGTCCCTTCAATAAGGCCAATTCCTACCGATGAATACCAATTCAAAGCTTCAGATCGAGCTATCGAGGAGACTCTTAGAAATTATTGTTGATATCAACAAGTCACACCAATTTCTCATCGGGCTATTGAGAAATCATGAATCTAAGTCCCTTCGATAACATGTTGTCTCATCAATGTAACACATAACATCAACCCATGAATACGTCATCTTACCATCAAAGGGAATATGAATAAGATACCTTTGAAATTGAACTATCAGGCCGATGAAACATCACCTGAATGCCAGTACACTTGAGGCACTATTTCTCAACATTCTCCTACTTGACGAAGGATGTACTAGCTACCAACCAACGCTTGAAGTCACTCTATCAACCATCCATGCAACTAGCAAGATCCTCAACCAATGCTTCCATGCTCCAACTAAGACACCTACAACAACATCTAAGATGTCCACCATCTCAGGCACCAATTCCTACCAACCTCCAAAGGAAAGGAATAAGCCCTAGTGAATATGCACTAGTCTAAAGAACACAAGCACCAAATCCAACTGATAGCAAAGGCTAAAACATACTATCACCATTCCACTATGCTCACAACTTATAAAAAAAGTATCAACTTCATCAACTTCAAAGACTCATCCTAAACACAACCATGAAAAACACCCCCCAGAAAAACAAAAAATAAAACATCAGCTAGAACAATAACCAAAAAATTGACTGCTCCCATCTAACTAATCAACCCACATGACTGAAAATAGCACACACAACAAGTGCTAATCCATCCAATCACACATGTACCTTGAAGGTATCCTCATCAGTAAACTCATGCTAGCAACATAGCCAACTCATCAACCATGGATTCAAGCTCCATATACAAACTAGTCAAAGAAGACCAAACATATTCAAGAACTCCCACTGCAAGGGTCATGCTAATCTAAAAAAGATCAAGGAATACCAAGTCTACCAATAGCATAACGTAGAAATTGTAAACATGTAGTTTCAAGGAACCATCCATAATGATATGCAAAACCTGTAAAGAACAAATCTCACCACAAGTCTCCATAACCAAGATCATAGAGAGGAGTTATGCACATGATATACCTATAGAAAATCCTTCTACACACACCTCTAAATGCCAACTGTGTCAAGTAAGATCTCCTTCACAACACCCAACTATTCAATCTCTAAGATCAAACACAACATATATAACATGTAATTATATGGATGTAATCTTATCCAACAAGATCAAACTCTTCCATTTTCTAAAAAAAACTGTAAAACCATATCCTAAAAATTATCATCAATAAATGATATCTTAGACTAAAACACACAAAAGCACAAGGAGATAACCATGCTAAACATCCTTCAAATGAATCCTTCATAACTAACTATACAGCTCAAGATCCATAACTATGAAAGATACAATATATAGACACGTGTTAAACCAATCACCTAGAATCAACTCATTCGATGTGAGAATCAAAGCACAAACATAACACATGACCTAAAAGCAATAATGGATAATACCTTTCAAATGATAAACTATTGAGTAGACAAAGAGTTGGGAATGAAAATTCTCCTCCAAGGTAACCAAGTCCTCATGACTTCTCCAAGATAAATCTCCTCATTGCTCTCTATTGAACTCACATTCAACCAAGGTGTAGGTTCTTCGAACTTTCTATTGAAATATCACCCAGAGAAACCATCACAACACACTTTTCTCATCTCAATATAAATTACAACCTCACTTTATTCTCCACATGTATCCATGAGCATCTGCTAACAATCATTCATGCTAAACTCCAAATTACATCACTATACTATCCTAAAGTTATCAAGCATATAATCAATGTACCCAAAACACAGAGAATTACCAAACCACTATCAAAGCTCCAATCATCTAAACCAGACACTTATCATGACATCATGATCTTACCATCTCCCTTATGAGATCCCATTCTCCAAGTGAACATAACATGGTCTCAAAAGAAAAACATTATGCCAAAACTCTAATACGTAATCAAGAGTATATCATGACATAAAACAAACAAGCTCTAAGCCAACATCACCTTTCAAGCATCACCAACACCTCAACCAAAGACTCACAAGAGTCCTAGATTGCTCCAAGATGTTACACATCTTCGATATCTTGAAGATGACCCATCTTCAAATAGCGTCCATGCAAATGCAAAAGAGCCCTTCTACAACAATAGGATCTAAGAGCTCCTCCTAGTAACATCTGCAACACTAAATAAGATCATTCACCACTAAGTGATGAATTCACAATCATTGCTAAAGCTCCCACTGAACCATGATACTAACCTTTCCAAGCACATGACCAGATATCTACTATATTGAAAATCTTCAAGATCCACTCTTTAACACATCCATCTGATAGCAATACCAAGCAACACCAAGATATCCAGACCAAGAAAAAATTACCATCACTGTCAAAATCTCACACAAACCAATGTACCCAAGCTATCCATGACACTATGATACTCATGCTATAGGACCCAAACACTGACTATCCAAAAATCCTCATATCATCCATCCTCTCATCTCAAAGCTGCCAAATCCTCATATCATCCATCCTCTGATCTCAAAGCTGCCATGCCAATGCGCAAGTGACCATAGACAAGTCTAGCTAACAAGTTTGTACCAACATGAAATCAAAACCTCCTATATATAGACAGTCCACTTCTGAGTTGTCCCAGAAAAAATGTGTAGGTGAAGACAACCCACAACATTACAGAACATGTAGATCCAAACAATGTACCATGCAAACCAACTATCACATTGAAATTAAAAAACTGAGATCTTAAAGAGAATGATCATGTAGACAACATGAATCAAACACCAGATTAAACCCAAACCTGATTTTCCAATCATGTCCACAACGATCATCATAGTCAAGGAGCCAACAAGCACCACCATGGAAATGATGAGTGATAAATCACTTACCAACACTCCCATGCAAAGAAAGAATCAAACCTTCTCACATCATGCATGAAGAATGCATACAAAATTGCAACTATCCCATCTAGCAATTCCCCAAAATCTAGGGTCTAGAAAATAGTTTAACACCAGCTCCACAAAACCACAAGTTTTCTTGACAGTGTAAAACTTGCAAAACCACTATGTTCAAGGACACCCATGCACACCCATATCCACTTCTCATTTGGACGATTCAAAATTTTGAAACATAAACACCATAACAGTTAAACCAAAACAATGGAATAACATGAATATGCATAATGGGCATGTGCGGGATCATGATGGGCCAAAAAGTGGTGATATGAAAAAAGTAACATTTTGCATTTGACAAAAAATGTGAAAATCTCGAGTTGACTTTTTTTTTGGTTGGGTGTCAGTACATTACTCCATAGCAATGCCCAAACCAATGTAAAACAAAGTGGATATCCAATTTAAATCAAATATCAGATTTGTAAAGTAAAACAAATCTTATATCCGATTTGGTTTGGGTAATATAAAACCAATAAAGGTCATTTTTAAGGTCATCTTAAAGTCATCTTAAACCTAGGTCGAGGAAGAAGGAGAGAGAGTGAGAGGAGAGAGAGAGAGATAATTAGAGAGAGAGAGGAGAGAGAGAGAGAGAGAGAGAGAGAGAGAGAGAGAGAGAGAGAGAGAGAGAGAATTAGGAGAAGGAAGGGAGAGGGGAAGGATGAGAGAGAGAGAGAGAAAATTAGGAGGGGTAGGAGGAGAGAGAGAGATAATTAAGAGGGGGAAGGGAGAGAGAGACAGGGCAGAGAATTAGGAGGGGGAAGGGAGAGGGGAAGAAGGGGAGAGAGAGGGAGAGATAATTAGGAGGGGGAAGGGAGAGTGGAAGAAGGGAAGAAGGGGGGGGGAGAGGGGCAGAAGGGTCTCAGAGAGGGAGAGAGAATTAGGAGGGGGAAGGGGATGGGGAAGAGGGGACGAGAGGGGGAGAGAGGGTGAGAGAGAGAGAGGGAAAGAGTTAATATTTAAATATTTTATATATTAGTAATATTAATTAGTTATATAATATTTTATATATTAATTTAATATATATATAAATGTTTATACATTAACTAAAATATAGAAATAATGTTTAAATATTATACATAATTTTGTAAGAGATTATCATAAATTATATATTATATATTAAATTATAAACTATACTGTATATTCTAAACTAGATATATTAAAATAAACTATAAACTATTTATTTTATTTTTTAAGTCATATATTAAAAACTATATTACATTTTTTTAAATTATATAAAAAATAAATCGGATATCTAATTTGTCCAACACAAGCCCTACTACCTAAGGATTAGCCTCGGGCTTGTTTTGGAATTTTTCTAGGACATGCCAATCTTAAGAAGTCAACACAAAAAATATGTTTAACAACTTACCTTTCTTTTCTAGACTTCACCCATGTGGCTGGTGACTTTTTTTTACCCTAAATTAATGAAACTAAAAGGGTTTTTATAGGAGATTCTTAGCTTTCCACCAATATAAATTACGCTTTACTTTGAATTTAATAAATAAATATTATTCATTTTCTATTTGAATTACGAATAAAGTCCTAATTGATAGGTTGATTGATAAACATCTATAGCTTTCAAATGGTATCACATTTTTTGAATCCAAAACATGCATCACATTCTATAGGATTAAAAAGATTAATTTCATGAAGTTTTGACCAAGTTAAGGTGGTTAGACATACGAGTTTTTATATTTTTAAAAAGTTGTAATAAAAAAAATCACAATTTATTATTTACTTGGAAAAAAATTACAAAAAAATATGCATCACATTGGGACATGAGTCCTCTACTTATATCTAAAATATTATAAATTTTTTTTATCATTTTATTGTGGTTAGGGTGGTCAAATAGACACCTACTTATTTTTTCCCTGAAATTTAAGTACTACTGCATTGAAATTTTAAATTTTCACCAAATAGATTCTTTTTAAATAAACCTAATAGTTTAGAAACTACATTCAATTTGCTACATATTATATTATTACATATTTTTGAAATATAATATAGATAACTTATTCAAATTTTTACATCAAGTTGCCTAACTCTATTTTTTTTTTTCATTGCCACTTAAGGGCCTGTTTTCTCCATGATGATCCCACACATACCCTAACCATAGATTCTTTAAATGGAAATCTATAAAACCCCTCAAATTCAAAGAATATGAATCAGAGAGATGCAAGTATAAAACATCCTTTAAGGGAAACAACAGTTCAGGAACTCTAGGCCCATATCAAGCCAACTCCAAAATCACCAACATGTACATGCATCTGAGAGAGACTGGCTATTTTAAAATTTTCCATACCACCAATGATCAACTCCATAGCCTACATGCAATCTAGGTAACCAAAAATAAATCCTTCCAATACTAGGACAAAGCACCCAACATAAGTATAATACTCCATGGCTGATTTACAACACAAGCTTCTGCATATCATCAGGGAGCCTTGTAGACACCCAATATGAAAAAATTGCTGCAACACAACCACAAAGCATAAAGGCACACCCCATGCATCACGATCATCCATTGTTAACTAGGAGCCATTGATCACAACAAACCAACTCCATTTTCTCCATCTTTAGCATCCTTCAAGTTGTGTTTTGTCTCATGAAACTGAATAAAATGATCAATCAACTTCCACTCACCAAAAGATCAATCAACAGATGATTCCTTAAGAATTCCTCAAGCTTGCTAGGCTCAGAAACCTCCATAGACTTGGAATACCCATAGCTAGAAACACAAGAATAAAACAAATTCTAAAATATTGCTCTGATACCACTTGTTGAGAAATGAGAGCATCCCAGAATGAACATCTAAGATCAGTAAGTGCCTTCAGTATATTTCATCTCATTAGATAGCCTCAAAGACACGTACAACTATGTCATAAAGAAGAATGAGACACAATTAATTTCACACATTGACCCTTTGAGAACAGTTTATGCAACTTTAAATCTTTTAACAACAACCATTTCCAACAACATGCAACACATAAACAGATTCATAAACAAAACCATGAAAGACAGAACATAAGATATGAATACACAAATTTACATGGGGAAATCCCTTTCGGATAAAAAACCCCACACTCCAAAAGCCCAGATCATCATTGTATTACTTAGAAACAAAATACAATTGCAGTCTCTAAGCCAAGTAACAGAGTTTTCATCTTGTTCTATCCGGAGGAAGTTGACAACATAAGCCCTCTGCAAATATGTCTCCCTCGCTCTCTCTCTACATTTATTTGATCAACCTCATAGTCGAATATAATCTTCACACTATTACAATACTCTTACAATATACAACGCAGATTCATAGTGAGGGAGATATTTCATCCAATCGAACTACTAAGAGAGATATTCCAAAATGATCCATATTAATCCAAAATTCATTCTACATTCCAGGCCAACCAAGAAACCAATTGATTCAGTTCTCATATGCAACTGTACACAACTGGTTTGATTCACCTTCTAATGAGAAATTGCAGTAAACGATCTAACTGTCTACTATATCAAACCATTGAAAAGACTTCATTCACACTCCCTTCAAAATCACCAAGTCACTTCGATGTCTACAACACCTACCAAGTCAATCGGCCAACCAATTATCACTTTCCAACTTGACATCGATCGAGTCCCACCAAGACACCCACGAGCAAGAATCAATACATCTCCCTATTGAGGAGACTATATATTGTCTCTCTCTGATATCAAGATGTCCCTTCGATTTTCACTTTACTGCTCCAAGTGGTCCCCACATCAATTGGCTTATTACTCTATCGAAGGGAGTAGACCCAAGATCCCTTTGATATGAGGATGTACATTTGATAAGACTCCTTCACACACTCCATCATGCCATCGAAGAGACTCAAGAAAGAGTCCCTTCGATAAGGCTAAGTCCCACCGATGAAGACCAAGTCAAAGCTTCATATCAAGCTACCAAGAAGACTCTTAGAAAGTCCCACCGATTTCAACAAGTCACACTAATGAAGTCTTATCAAGCTATCGAGAAGACATGACTTTGATTCCCTTTGATAACATGTCTCGTCGATGTAACACATAACATCAACCTATGAATACTTTATTGACCATCGAAATTAATATGAATAAGGTCCCTTTGAAACCAAACTATTAGGCCGAAAAAATATGACCTAAATGCCAGACACTTGAGGCATTGTTTGTCAACATATCCTACAAACTTGATTATATACACTCAACGAGTTGAACATTGTACCTCAACCATAAACCCTAAACCATCAACCATATACCTTCTACCCTCAACTCTATACTTAAGTCTTAATCCCTCAACCATCAACACTATACCTTCAACCCTAAACCCTACACCTTCATCCCTATACCCTCACCCTTATACCCTAAACCTTCAAAATTATCCCTCAACCCTACACTTAAACCTTAAACCCTACACTCTAAACCCTTAGCATTATGCCTTATACCAAAAACCCATACCCTAAACCTTATACCCAATATTGTATTTATCCTAATTTGTATACCCTAAACACATAATATTATACACTCATTCTTGAACATTATCCCTCAAATGTAAACCCCAAATCCTATACCCTATACCCTACACCCTCAACCCGATACCTTAAACAATAAAACTTACACCCTCAACCCTCATTTGTATACCCTATACCCTCGACCTTATATGTTAAACCATGAACATTGTCCCTCAACTCTATACTTAAACCCTAAACCCTAAACTCTCAACCCTTCATCATATGCCTTATACCCTCAATCCCTATACCCTATACACTTACCCTATACCTTCATCCTTGAACACTATACCTCAACCCTCAACCCTATAACTTAAACCCTAAACCCTACACCCTCAACCCTATACTCTCAACCTTATATCCTAGATGTTGAATATTGTCCCTCAACCCTATACTTAAAGCCTAAAACCTGCATTCTCAACCTTTAACCCTATGCCTTATACCCACAACCCATACCCTAAATCCTGTACCCAATATCCCTAACCCTAATCCCTATATAGCCTATAAACTTAACCATATCATGCTTAAGTTTCCTATTAGCAACAATTTCAAGGACTTAAAAGGGTTATTTTCTCTCTTCAATCATTAACCTTTTTTCCAATGGAATTTAGGAGCACATGATCTGGGATAATGGTTTGTCTTTAGTCATGGCAAGAAGTATGATGCTACATAAATACAAGGCTTCTTATTAAAGAATAGTTTTTTCTCTAACTAATAGATTCACTCTAAACACTAGAATGAATTGACATTTTACTTCATGATTATCTTTAAGATAATTATTGGGTTTGAAATTTTTAATTTTTTTAATAATTTATATTTGTATATATAGAAATATAAATTTTTATTAGTATAACTATTACATTTTATATACAAATACTATTTTTAACTAAAAATTAAAATTTATGTATTCATATATAATAAATTATTAATTCTGAAGCAAAAATAAAACAAATGATGCATTGTCCTATCAAGATGTGCAGTGTTAGTTGGTTTAAAGTATTGTTGTTAGAATAATTAATTTGTCAACATTGTTAAGATAATGAAATTTTATTAACACTTGACATATTAGAGATAAGATTGTTGAACTACTTTCAAAGTTTTACTTCTAAATGATGATTAAAAGTTAAAATAAATTTGGAATTGCCTCTCTTTGATTAGCATTTGCAACACACTTCTAACTTTTATTGAATTATAAAGCTCTAAATATGGTGCAATTTAATAAATATATTTGAACATTAATGCATTTAATTTTAAATTGATAAAAAGATGTAAAAATTTAATAATATAGTATTTTCTTGAGTAATTATGAAACAAATAAATATAAAATAGATTTAAAATGTATAATTATTCATTATTCTTTACTAAATATTGATTTTCTTATTGTTAATTATTAAAATATTTTAAATTAACACGCCTAGATTTATTTATTTTATTATTAATTATTTTAATCATAATACCTCATATTTTCTCTATTTCACAATTTTAATAAATTAAAAAATGATTCAAATATGATTAAAAAAATTGCACTCATTCACAACGGGTTTTAAATTAAAAATAATGACATTTACCCAAAAGATAATAAATATATTTAAAAAGTGACATGAAAATAAGTTTTTACTATTTAATTTTTATAGTCAAAATGAAAAAATTAAAAGATCTCATAACTTACATCACACTAATGTTATTGTTCACAACTACAGATAAATTAATTTTGATATTTTAAAACAAATTGAAAAAAATATAATTAAAAAGAATTGATCAAACTATTTTAATATTAACATCTCATTAATTTATTTGTTACCAATTATTCCTAGGGAAGGCAAGAGCCAATAAGTCTTTTCAAATAAATAAAATAGCTAACACAATATTTAATCCCAGTATTTCATAATTTCTCTATTTCATTTTTTCAATAAATTAAAATTGATTCAAATATGATTAAAAAGTGTATTGGTCTCAATCCTCCAAATAAAAATAATATCATTTATCAAAAATAAATAAATATAATTAAAAAGTGACATGAAATAAGTTAGCACTATTAACATTTTTATAGTCAAAATGAAAAAAAAATGAAAATTTTAAAATACTAAAATGAATTGACATTTTGCTTCATAATTATCTTTAATATAGAAATTGTGTTGAGACCCAATTAAATAACCTAATATAAACCCTCTAAAATTTATGATTAAACATTAATGTGTCCTATCACTAAAAGAAATATATAAATAATAATCATACATTTAATCCATGCACCATTTTGAGTGATTGCAATATTTTTGTCAAACTACAATACATTAATGCTAATATTGTAAAAAATATATAAATAATAATCATACATTTAATCCATGTACCATTTTGAGTGAGATTGCAACATTTTTGTCAAACTGCAATACATTAATGTTAATATTGTATTTTTTTTATAAGATTTAATGCGTCTTTTTAAGCTTTATGAATTATTATCTATATCCTTCTTATTGTTAGCATTTTAAATTAAAGGTTGAGATTTTTCTATTTGGATGCATAAATTCTTTTGATTATATATATATATATATCCATCTAACTATTACATCTTATTAAATACTATTTTTAATTGAAAATTTAAATTTATATATTCATATAAAATAAATAAATTTATCTATAAAATTTGTGATGTTAGGTGATTCAAAGTTTTGTTGTTAGAATAATTAATTTTTCAATCTTAATATAATGAAATTTATTAAATCACTTCACATATTAGAGATGAAATTGTTTAACTATTTTGGAACTTTTGTTTAAATGATGTTTAAAGTTAAAATAAAAGAACCAAATAATTCCACAAAAGTTAGATTTGTGTTGCAAATGATAATCAAAAAGAGAGAATGACATGAATGTATTTAACTTTAAATTGATAAAAAAAAATGGGTTAAAATTTACAAATATGACATTTTTTTGTGTAACTATGAAGCAAATAGATTAAAAATATATATTTATTCATTATTCTATATTAAATATTAATTTCTTCTGTCTTTGTTAAAATATTTTAAATCAATAGATATAAAAATAAAATTTATATCTATTATTTTAATTACAATATCTCATATTTTCAATAAATTAAAATTGACTTAAATATGATTAAAAAATTTACAAAATTAACATTTTAGTAGTCAAAATTTAAAAAAGATAAAAAATTTTATAACTTACATCACGACTATTATCCAATAGTAATTTTGATATTTTAAAACAAATTTAGAAAAATTATACACTAAAATAAAATTATTATATTTCTAACATCTGAGGAAGGCGAGAACCAATAAGTCTTCTCAAATAATTACACCCATTTTATTTATTTATTATTAAGATATTATAGTAGTTTTCATTTCCATAGAACGTAATACTCTCCTGCTATTGAGTGATAACATTTCAAACCTTTCAGTCAAAGGTGTAATAAAAGCGTATGAAGAGAAAAGCGTATTCATCTCTTCATATTTTGTGCCACCTTCTTCCAGCCAGGTCGGTTTGAGATGCGTTCCCACCATGCATTAACATGGGGTCTGCTGGATATGAGTTCTCCCTTTCCTGCAGCGTTCACTAAGTAGTGAATATATGGCAGATGGTGAAGGTCTGCCAGGCTGAAGAAATCCCCTGCCAAGTACTTGTTTTTAGCCAGCCTCTCTTCATACACATCCAACACGCTGCTCAGCTTCTCCACGTTGGTCTTTACTATCTCCTCGTCTGTCTTTCCTCCTCTAATTGGAAGTATGACAGTCTGCAACACAACTGCAGTGCTGGGTGCACTGAAATGGTGTGCCTCCACATTACACCACACGTCCACCATGGCCTGCTCTGCCACTGTACCTCCTAACAGCTCCGGGCCTTTTCCTTGCTGCTTCTTGCTCAGATACCTTGTGATTGCCCTGGACTCTGTTCCAAGAAAATGAATGTATATAAGGAATCTCATGGCCTAACTTTGGTGGCCGTATGGCTTTACTTAATTATAATTTCTTAAGACCTGGAGGACAACTTTGAATGGATAAATGTTAAAAGAAAAAAATTGACAGATTATAAAAACAAAGTAGTATCGGAATGGGTGAATTTGCAGGAAGGTCTAATGTTTCATTTCTGTGAACATCATCTAGATGGAATGAACGTTAAGTAGGCCATTCATTATTATGAGAGATGGATTCTTGTGAACCACTATTCATGAAACATGGGTCAATGAGTTTTGACTCGTAACACTACATAGTTAAATCCTGATAGTTGACACGATGTGGAAAATACCTACAAATTAACAGAGTATGTTTACCATGATATTTGTTCAATCGAATCCGATGATCAATTAGGAGGAGATACAATTAGCACGAATTGTTTGTGGATTTGATTGTGTGAGTTTTTTTTCTTCTATATTTCGGATCAAATTCTATGATCCATCATCAGAAAATAGAAAGCAAGGAAAGAGAAATTATGAAGTTTGATCCAAACAATTAAGATCATACAGTCAAATCTAGAAACAATTCATTCTAATATTGTAGACTGTAGAAATTACATGTCTGCAAAGAAATGCCATTCTAAATTCCTAATTATAAATCCAAGCAACAGTAAAGCATAAATTGTTTCTACATTTGATTGTGCTGAGTTTTCTTCTTCTACATTTCCAACAAATTCTATGATCCATTATCAGAAAGCAAAAAATAAAAAAAGAAAATCACAAAATTTGATCTGAAAAATCAAAATCACAGAGTCAAATTCAAAAACAATTAATTTTAACATTATAAACCGTAAAAATTACATTTTATAAAAAAAATACCTTTCTAAACTCCTAATTGTAAACCCAAGTGACATTAAAGCCTCTTTCATATAAAGAAGATTGACCCTAAAGGAAAAACTTTACTCTGAAGAAGCAGTTGAAACTAAATCAAACTGCGAGCAGACTACAAGTTAAGCTCGAGAAAAGGGTAATGCTTGAACTGTGATAAAACGTTTACCAAAAGACATAATCACAAAAACTCTCAGTAGCTCAGAGACAGATCTCACAAATACAAGAGGAGGTCCTAAATTTTAGTCTTAACAATTTCATCAAACCAAATGAGATCTCACAAATACAATAACAGTTCCAAAGTTCTAGTCTTAACAATTTCATTAAACCAAATGGGTGTTCCAAGAAAATCAGTGACAACCAGCAAGAAATCAAAACTGCAAACATACTCACCAAATAAGGTCAGGTCTCCATCTTGAAGTGCAGGTATCTGTCCAAAGGGCTGCACAGATCAAAAGAACAAATAAAACCAGTGTCCCAAAACTTTCATCTGCACATAAATTTAAAGATTCATACGCCTTATACTAATGCAATTGGAGTCACATATAAACCTTTGAGAGAAAATAAAACTTACATTGAGACCCAGATGAGGTTTTTGTTTGTGGGCGCCTGCCATGAGATTAACAGGGACGAGCTCATAGTCGACCTCCTTTTCATGGCAGCATGCCAACACCCTGGTTGTGCAGGTCGAAAGAGGTAGACCATAGATCTTCACCATTCTGTGTCGAAGTTGAAGATTACTCTGCTTCTTCAATCACCTTATATAGATCATTTTTACGTTAAACAGGTTACCCTGTCCTTCGGCGCTTATCATGGATTCAGATAGCTAATATAATTTTCTTTTATTTGAAAAACAGGGAAATTGTGAGTGGTTGAAAAACAGGGAAGTGAGTAGTTGAAACATCAAATACATGATATTCAGGATTTTACACAACTAAATTACATTGAATAAGACTGTTTTCTAGAAGACATAATTTTACTCTTCCATTGACATTTATCATTGGTTTAGCTATTTAATATAGATTTTTTTATTTTTTTATTTTGGATAACAAGGAAAAATGAGTTTAGTTGAAAATTTGAACAATTTAGTTTATGGGTATTTATTATGGGTTTAGTTATTTAATATAAGAATAGTAAACTTTGAGATAAAATTCAACATATTTTTTTGTTCGATACACATTTCTATCTAGAAGTTCGCTATTCTTATTAATAAATTGTGGAAAATTAATACCAATTGTATTTAATATAGTTTTTTTTTCTTTTATTTGGAAAACATGAAGATTGAGAGCAGCCTAAACATCAAACATATGATATTTACACAATTCAATTATAGTAAATAAGACTTTTTAGTTAGAAAATATCACATTTTTAGTTCTTGTGGGAGGGAGAATACTAATGCATTCCTTAGGTTTTATAAATTGATAATAAATGAACTAATGAGATGCTACAATTGAAATAGTTTCATCAAAATTTCTAATGTATATATTTTTTTTCAAATTTGTTTTAAAATGTCAAAATTAATTTATCTATCATTCTATTGGATGATAGATGTGAATAGTATTATTAGTGTGGCATAAGCTATGGAGTCTTTTAATTTTTTTATTTTGACTGTAAAAAAGTTAATAGTGCAAAATTATTTTCACTCTTTTTTTATTTTATTTATTGCTCTATTTCATAAAAAATGACATTATTTTTTATTTAAAGGATTATAGGCTAAATAATGTAATTATTTTATGAGTCAAATTTAATTTATTGAAAAGATCAAATAGAGAAAATATGAAAGATTGTGATTAATAATAATTAGTAATTGAATAAATAAAATCTGTATTAACTAGTTTAAAATATTTTAAAAATTAACATAATAAAAAATATCAAAATTAATTTATCCACCATTAAATTGGATGATGGTTGTAGATAGTATTATTAGTGTGATAAGCTATGAAATCTTTTAAGATTTTCTATTTTGACTATAAAAAGTTATAGTGTAAATTTATTTTCATCTATTTTTTTATTCTATTTATTGTCTTATTTATAAAAATGACTATTTTTTTGAAGAATTGTAGGTCAATGAAAGTAATTATTTTTTGAGTCGGTTTTAATTATTGAAAAAGTAAAATAGAGAAA
>CM021101.1:95605371-95772186 GCA_007115665.2 Sequoiadendron giganteum | reverse complement strand
AGAGAGAGAGAGAGAATTAGGAGAAGGAAGGGAGAGGGGAAGGATGAGAGAGAGAGAGAGAAAATTAGGAGGGGTAGGAGGAGAGAGAGAGATAATTAAGAGGGGGAAGGGAGAGAGAGACAGGGCAGAGAATTAGGAGGGGGAAGGGAGAGGGGAAGAAGGGGAGAGAGAGGGAGAGATAATTAGGAGGGGGAAGGGAGAGTGGAAGAAGGGAAGAAGGGGGGGGGAGAGGGGCAGAAGGGTCTCAGAGAGGGAGAGAGAATTAGGAGGGGGAAGGGGATGGGGAAGAGGGGACGAAGGGGGGAGAGAGAGAGAGAGAGAGAGAGAGAGAGAGAGAGAGAGAGAGAGGGGGGGGGGGAGAGAGGGTGAGAGAGAGAGAGGGAAAGAGTTAATATTTAAATATTTTATATATTAGTAATATTAATTAGTTATATAATATTTTATATATTAATTTAATATATATATAAATGTTTATACATTAACTAAAATATAGAAATAATGTTTAAATATTATACATAATTTTGTAAGAGATTATCATAAATTATATATTATATATTAAATTATAAACTATACTGTATATTCTAAACTAGATATATTAAAATAAACTATAAACTATTTATTTTATTTTTTAAGTCATATATTAAAAACTATATTACATTTTTTTAAATTATATAAAAAATAAATCGGATATCTAATTTGTCCAACACAAGCCCTACTACCTAAGGATTAGCCTCGGGCTTGTTTTGGAATTTTTCTAGGACATGCCAATCTTAAGAAGTCAACACAAAAAATATGTTTAACAACTTACCTTTCTTTTCTAGACTTCACCCATGTGGCTGGTGACTTTTTTTTACCCTAAATTAATGAAACTAAAAGGGTTTTTATAGGAGATTCTTAGCTTTCCACCAATATAAATTACGCTTTACTTTGAATTTAATAAATAAATATTATTCATTTTCTATTTGAATTACGAATAAAGTCCTAATTGATAGGTTGATTGATAAACATCTATAGCTTTCAAATGGTATCACATTTTTTGAATCCAAAACATGCATCACATTCTATAGGATTAAAAAGATTAATTTCATGAAGTTTTGACCAAGTTAAGGTGGTTAGACATACGAGTTTTTATATTTTTAAAAAGTTGTAATAAAAAAAATCACAATTTATTATTTACTTGGAAAAAAATTACAAAAAAATATGCATCACATTGGGACATGAGTCCTCTACTTATATCTAAAATATTATAAATTTTTTTTATCATTTTATTGTGGTTAGGGTGGTCAAATAGACACCTACTTATTTTTTCCCTGAAATTTAAGTACTACTGCATTGAAAT
Organism: Sequoiadendron giganteum; assembly: GCA_007115665.2. NCBI lineage: Eukaryota > Viridiplantae > Streptophyta > Pinopsida > Cupressales > Cupressaceae > Sequoiadendron > Sequoiadendron giganteum. The sequence continues at coordinate 95,770,847 of CM021101.1, read as the reverse complement.
TTTAAATTTTCACCAAATAGATTCTTTTTAAATAAACCTAATAGTTTAGAAACTACATTCAATTTGCTACATATTATATTATTACATATTTTTGAAATATAATATAGATAACTTATTCAAATTTTTACATCAAGTTGCCTAACTCTATTTTTTTTTTTCATTGCCACTTAAGGGCCTGTTTTCTCCATGATGATCCCACACATACCCTAACCATAGATTCTTTAAATGGAAATCTATAAAACCCCTCAAATTCAAAGAATATGAATCAGAGAGATGCAAGTATAAAACATCCTTTAAGGGAAACAACAGTTCAGGAACTCTAGGCCCATATCAAGCCAACTCCAAAATCACCAACATGTACATGCATCTGAGAGAGACTGGCTATTTTAAAATTTTCCATACCACCAATGATCAACTCCATAGCCTACATGCAATCTAGGTAACCAAAAATAAATCCTTCCAATACTAGGACAAAGCACCCAACATAAGTATAATACTCCATGGCTGATTTACAACACAAGCTTCTGCATATCATCAGGGAGCCTTGTAGACACCCAATATGAAAAAATTGCTGCAACACAACCACAAAGCATAAAGGCACACCCCATGCATCACGATCATCCATTGTTAACTAGGAGCCATTGATCACAACAAACCAACTCCATTTTCTCCATCTTTAGCATCCTTCAAGTTGTGTTTTGTCTCATGAAACTGAATAAAATGATCAATCAACTTCCACTCACCAAAAGATCAATCAACAGATGATTCCTTAAGAATTCCTCAAGCTTGCTAGGCTCAGAAACCTCCATAGACTTGGAATACCCATAGCTAGAAACACAAGAATAAAACAAATTCTAAAATATTGCTCTGATACCACTTGTTGAGAAATGAGAGCATCCCAGAATGAACATCTAAGATCAGTAAGTGCCTTCAGTATATTTCATCTCATTAGATAGCCTCAAAGACACGTACAACTATGTCATAAAGAAGAATGAGACACAATTAATTTCACACATTGACCCTTTGAGAACAGTTTATGCAACTTTAAATCTTTTAACAACAACCATTTCCAACAACATGCAACACATAAACAGATTCATAAACAAAACCATGAAAGACAGAACATAAGATATGAATACACAAATTTACATGGGGAAATCCCTTTCGGATAAAAAACCCCACACTCCAAAAGCCCAGATCATCATTGTATTACTTAGAAACAAAATACAATTGCAGTCTCTAAGCCAAGTAACAGAGTTTTCATCTTGTTCTATCCGGAGGAAGTTGACAACATAAGCCCTCTGCAAATATGTCTCCCTCGCTCTCTCTCTACATTTATTTGATCAACCTCATAGTCGAATATAATCTTCACACTATTACAATACTCTTACAATATACAACGCAGATTCATAGTGAGGGAGATATTTCATCCAATCGAACTACTAAGAGAGATATTCCAAAATGATCCATATTAATCCAAAATTCATTCTACATTCCAGGCCAACCAAGAAACCAATTGATTCAGTTCTCATATGCAACTGTACACAACTGGTTTGATTCACCTTCTAATGAGAAATTGCAGTAAACGATCTAACTGTCTACTATATCAAACCATTGAAAAGACTTCATTCACACTCCCTTCAAAATCACCAAGTCACTTCGATGTCTACAACACCTACCAAGTCAATCGGCCAACCAATTATCACTTTCCAACTTGACATCGATCGAGTCCCACCAAGACACCCACGAGCAAGAATCAATACATCTCCCTATTGAGGAGACTATATATTGTCTCTCTCTGATATCAAGATGTCCCTTCGATTTTCACTTTACTGCTCCAAGTGGTCCCCACATCAATTGGCTTATTACTCTATCGAAGGGAGTAGACCCAAGATCCCTTTGATATGAGGATGTACATTTGATAAGACTCCTTCACACACTCCATCATGCCATCGAAGAGACTCAAGAAAGAGTCCCTTCGATAAGGCTAAGTCCCACCGATGAAGACCAAGTCAAAGCTTCATATCAAGCTACCAAGAAGACTCTTAGAAAGTCCCACCGATTTCAACAAGTCACACTAATGAAGTCTTATCAAGCTATCGAGAAGACATGACTTTGATTCCCTTTGATAACATGTCTCGTCGATGTAACACATAACATCAACCTATGAATACTTTATTGACCATCGAAATTAATATGAATAAGGTCCCTTTGAAACCAAACTATTAGGCCGAAAAAATATGACCTAAATGCCAGACACTTGAGGCATTGTTTGTCAACATATCCTACAAACTTGATTATATACACTCAACGAGTTGAACATTGTACCTCAACCATAAACCCTAAACCATCAACCATATACCTTCTACCCTCAACTCTATACTTAAGTCTTAATCCCTCAACCATCAACACTATACCTTCAACCCTAAACCCTACACCTTCATCCCTATACCCTCACCCTTATACCCTAAACCTTCAAAATTATCCCTCAACCCTACACTTAAACCTTAAACCCTACACTCTAAACCCTTAGCATTATGCCTTATACCAAAAACCCATACCCTAAACCTTATACCCAATATTGTATTTATCCTAATTTGTATACCCTAAACACATAATATTATACACTCATTCTTGAACATTATCCCTCAAATGTAAACCCCAAATCCTATACCCTATACCCTACACCCTCAACCCGATACCTTAAACAATAAAACTTACACCCTCAACCCTCATTTGTATACCCTATACCCTCGACCTTATATGTTAAACCATGAACATTGTCCCTCAACTCTATACTTAAACCCTAAACCCTAAACTCTCAACCCTTCATCATATGCCTTATACCCTCAATCCCTATACCCTATACACTTACCCTATACCTTCATCCTTGAACACTATACCTCAACCCTCAACCCTATAACTTAAACCCTAAACCCTACACCCTCAACCCTATACTCTCAACCTTATATCCTAGATGTTGAATATTGTCCCTCAACCCTATACTTAAAGCCTAAAACCTGCATTCTCAACCTTTAACCCTATGCCTTATACCCACAACCCATACCCTAAATCCTGTACCCAATATCCCTAACCCTAATCCCTATATAGCCTATAAACTTAACCATATCATGCTTAAGTTTCCTATTAGCAACAATTTCAAGGACTTAAAAGGGTTATTTTCTCTCTTCAATCATTAACCTTTTTTCCAATGGAATTTAGGAGCACATGATCTGGGATAATGGTTTGTCTTTAGTCATGGCAAGAAGTATGATGCTACATAAATACAAGGCTTCTTATTAAAGAATAGTTTTTTCTCTAACTAATAGATTCACTCTAAACACTAGAATGAATTGACATTTTACTTCATGATTATCTTTAAGATAATTATTGGGTTTGAAATTTTTAATTTTTTTAATAATTTATATTTGTATATATAGAAATATAAATTTTTATTAGTATAACTATTACATTTTATATACAAATACTATTTTTAACTAAAAATTAAAATTTATGTATTCATATATAATAAATTATTAATTCTGAAGCAAAAATAAAACAAATGATGCATTGTCCTATCAAGATGTGCAGTGTTAGTTGGTTTAAAGTATTGTTGTTAGAATAATTAATTTGTCAACATTGTTAAGATAATGAAATTTTATTAACACTTGACATATTAGAGATAAGATTGTTGAACTACTTTCAAAGTTTTACTTCTAAATGATGATTAAAAGTTAAAATAAATTTGGAATTGCCTCTCTTTGATTAGCATTTGCAACACACTTCTAACTTTTATTGAATTATAAAGCTCTAAATATGGTGCAATTTAATAAATATATTTGAACATTAATGCATTTAATTTTAAATTGATAAAAAGATGTAAAAATTTAATAATATAGTATTTTCTTGAGTAATTATGAAACAAATAAATATAAAATAGATTTAAAATGTATAATTATTCATTATTCTTTACTAAATATTGATTTTCTTATTGTTAATTATTAAAATATTTTAAATTAACACGCCTAGATTTATTTATTTTATTATTAATTATTTTAATCATAATACCTCATATTTTCTCTATTTCACAATTTTAATAAATTAAAAAATGATTCAAATATGATTAAAAAAATTGCACTCATTCACAACGGGTTTTAAATTAAAAATAATGACATTTACCCAAAAGATAATAAATATATTTAAAAAGTGACATGAAAATAAGTTTTTACTATTTAATTTTTATAGTCAAAATGAAAAAATTAAAAGATCTCATAACTTACATCACACTAATGTTATTGTTCACAACTACAGATAAATTAATTTTGATATTTTAAAACAAATTGAAAAAAATATAATTAAAAAGAATTGATCAAACTATTTTAATATTAACATCTCATTAATTTATTTGTTACCAATTATTCCTAGGGAAGGCAAGAGCCAATAAGTCTTTTCAAATAAATAAAATAGCTAACACAATATTTAATCCCAGTATTTCATAATTTCTCTATTTCATTTTTTCAATAAATTAAAATTGATTCAAATATGATTAAAAAGTGTATTGGTCTCAATCCTCCAAATAAAAATAATATCATTTATCAAAAATAAATAAATATAATTAAAAAGTGACATGAAATAAGTTAGCACTATTAACATTTTTATAGTCAAAATGAAAAAAAAATGAAAATTTTAAAATACTAAAATGAATTGACATTTTGCTTCATAATTATCTTTAATATAGAAATTGTGTTGAGACCCAATTAAATAACCTAATATAAACCCTCTAAAATTTATGATTAAACATTAATGTGTCCTATCACTAAAAGAAATATATAAATAATAATCATACATTTAATCCATGCACCATTTTGAGTGATTGCAATATTTTTGTCAAACTACAATACATTAATGCTAATATTGTAAAAAATATATAAATAATAATCATACATTTAATCCATGTACCATTTTGAGTGAGATTGCAACATTTTTGTCAAACTGCAATACATTAATGTTAATATTGTATTTTTTTTATAAGATTTAATGCGTCTTTTTAAGCTTTATGAATTATTATCTATATCCTTCTTATTGTTAGCATTTTAAATTAAAGGTTGAGATTTTTCTATTTGGATGCATAAATTCTTTTGATTATATATATATATATATCCATCTAACTATTACATCTTATTAAATACTATTTTTAATTGAAAATTTAAATTTATATATTCATATAAAATAAATAAATTTATCTATAAAATTTGTGATGTTAGGTGATTCAAAGTTTTGTTGTTAGAATAATTAATTTTTCAATCTTAATATAATGAAATTTATTAAATCACTTCACATATTAGAGATGAAATTGTTTAACTATTTTGGAACTTTTGTTTAAATGATGTTTAAAGTTAAAATAAAAGAACCAAATAATTCCACAAAAGTTAGATTTGTGTTGCAAATGATAATCAAAAAGAGAGAATGACATGAATGTATTTAACTTTAAATTGATAAAAAAAAATGGGTTAAAATTTACAAATATGACATTTTTTTGTGTAACTATGAAGCAAATAGATTAAAAATATATATTTATTCATTATTCTATATTAAATATTAATTTCTTCTGTCTTTGTTAAAATATTTTAAATCAATAGATATAAAAATAAAATTTATATCTATTATTTTAATTACAATATCTCATATTTTCAATAAATTAAAATTGACTTAAATATGATTAAAAAATTTACAAAATTAACATTTTAGTAGTCAAAATTTAAAAAAGATAAAAAATTTTATAACTTACATCACGACTATTATCCAATAGTAATTTTGATATTTTAAAACAAATTTAGAAAAATTATACACTAAAATAAAATTATTATATTTCTAACATCTGAGGAAGGCGAGAACCAATAAGTCTTCTCAAATAATTACACCCATTTTATTTATTTATTATTAAGATATTATAGTAGTTTTCATTTCCATAGAACGTAATACTCTCCTGCTATTGAGTGATAACATTTCAAACCTTTCAGTCAAAGGTGTAATAAAAGCGTATGAAGAGAAAAGCGTATTCATCTCTTCATATTTTGTGCCACCTTCTTCCAGCCAGGTCGGTTTGAGATGCGTTCCCACCATGCATTAACATGGGGTCTGCTGGATATGAGTTCTCCCTTTCCTGCAGCGTTCACTAAGTAGTGAATATATGGCAGATGGTGAAGGTCTGCCAGGCTGAAGAAATCCCCTGCCAAGTACTTGTTTTTAGCCAGCCTCTCTTCATACACATCCAACACGCTGCTCAGCTTCTCCACGTTGGTCTTTACTATCTCCTCGTCTGTCTTTCCTCCTCTAATTGGAAGTATGACAGTCTGCAACACAACTGCAGTGCTGGGTGCACTGAAATGGTGTGCCTCCACATTACACCACACGTCCACCATGGCCTGCTCTGCCACTGTACCTCCTAACAGCTCCGGGCCTTTTCCTTGCTGCTTCTTGCTCAGATACCTTGTGATTGCCCTGGACTCTGTTCCAAGAAAATGAATGTATATAAGGAATCTCATGGCCTAACTTTGGTGGCCGTATGGCTTTACTTAATTATAATTTCTTAAGACCTGGAGGACAACTTTGAATGGATAAATGTTAAAAGAAAAAAATTGACAGATTATAAAAACAAAGTAGTATCGGAATGGGTGAATTTGCAGGAAGGTCTAATGTTTCATTTCTGTGAACATCATCTAGATGGAATGAACGTTAAGTAGGCCATTCATTATTATGAGAGATGGATTCTTGTGAACCACTATTCATGAAACATGGGTCAATGAGTTTTGACTCGTAACACTACATAGTTAAATCCTGATAGTTGACACGATGTGGAAAATACCTACAAATTAACAGAGTATGTTTACCATGATATTTGTTCAATCGAATCCGATGATCAATTAGGAGGAGATACAATTAGCACGAATTGTTTGTGGATTTGATTGTGTGAGTTTTTTTTCTTCTATATTTCGGATCAAATTCTATGATCCATCATCAGAAAATAGAAAGCAAGGAAAGAGAAATTATGAAGTTTGATCCAAACAATTAAGATCATACAGTCAAATCTAGAAACAATTCATTCTAATATTGTAGACTGTAGAAATTACATGTCTGCAAAGAAATGCCATTCTAAATTCCTAATTATAAATCCAAGCAACAGTAAAGCATAAATTGTTTCTACATTTGATTGTGCTGAGTTTTCTTCTTCTACATTTCCAACAAATTCTATGATCCATTATCAGAAAGCAAAAAATAAAAAAAGAAAATCACAAAATTTGATCTGAAAAATCAAAATCACAGAGTCAAATTCAAAAACAATTAATTTTAACATTATAAACCGTAAAAATTACATTTTATAAAAAAAATACCTTTCTAAACTCCTAATTGTAAACCCAAGTGACATTAAAGCCTCTTTCATATAAAGAAGATTGACCCTAAAGGAAAAACTTTACTCTGAAGAAGCAGTTGAAACTAAATCAAACTGCGAGCAGACTACAAGTTAAGCTCGAGAAAAGGGTAATGCTTGAACTGTGATAAAACGTTTACCAAAAGACATAATCACAAAAACTCTCAGTAGCTCAGAGACAGATCTCACAAATACAAGAGGAGGTCCTAAATTTTAGTCTTAACAATTTCATCAAACCAAATGAGATCTCACAAATACAATAACAGTTCCAAAGTTCTAGTCTTAACAATTTCATTAAACCAAATGGGTGTTCCAAGAAAATCAGTGACAACCAGCAAGAAATCAAAACTGCAAACATACTCACCAAATAAGGTCAGGTCTCCATCTTGAAGTGCAGGTATCTGTCCAAAGGGCTGCACAGATCAAAAGAACAAATAAAACCAGTGTCCCAAAACTTTCATCTGCACATTAATTTTTAAGATTCATACGCCTTATACTAATGCAATTGGAGTCACATATAAACCTTTGAGAGCAAATAAAACTTACATTGAGATCCAGATGAGGTCTTTGTTTGTGGGCCCCTGCCATGAGATTAACAGGGACGAGCTCATAGTCGACCTCCTTTTCATGGCAGCATGCCAACACCCTGGTTGTGCAGGTGGAAAGAGACAGACCATAGATCTTCACCATTCTGTATTGAAGTTGAAGATTACTCTGCTTCTTCAATCACCTTATATAGATCATTTTTACGTTCAACAGGTTACCCTGTCCTTCGGCGCTTACCACGGATTTAGATAGCTAATATAATTTTCTTTTATTTGAAAAACAGGGAAATTGTGAGTGGTTGAAACATCAAATACATGATATTCAGGATTTTACACAACTCAATTATATTGAATAAGACTGTTTTCTATAAGACATAATTTTAGTGTTGAGCATGTTACTCTTCCATTGACATTTATCATTGGTTTAGCTATTTAATATAGATTTATTTTTTATCTAGAAAACAGGAAAAATGAGAGTAGTTGAAAAATAGGGATATGAGACTATTTTGGTTAGAAAATATAATTTTAATATTGAACAATTTAGTTTATGGGTATTTATTATGGGTTTAGTTATTTAATATAAGAATAACAAATTTCTCCATAAAATTTAATATATTTTTTGTTCCACATTTTGGATCACACTAAATGATTCTCCTCTTCTTGATGATGGATCACTAAGTGTGAACCTAAACATTGAACAAAAAAGTATACACATTTCTATCTAGAAGTTTGCTATTTTTATTAATGGATTGTGGAAAAATAATACCAATTATATTTAATATATATTTTTTTTCTTTTATTTGGAAAACATGAAGATTGAGAGCAGCTGAAACATCAAACACATGATATTTACACAATTCAATTATAGTAAATAAGACTCTTTTAGTTAGAAAACATCACATTTTTAGTTCTTATGGGATTCCTTAGGTTTTTTAAATTGATAATAAATGAACCAATAAGATGCTAGAATTAAAATAGTTTCACCAAATTTTCTAATGTATTTTTTTTTTCAAATTTATTTTAAAATGTCAAAATTAATTTATCTATCATTCTATTGGATGATAGATGTGAATAGTATTATTAGTGTGGCATAAGCTATGGAATCTTTAAATATTTTTTATTTTGACTATAAAAAAGTTAATAATGCAAAATTATTTTCACCCTTTTAAAAAATGACATTATTTTTTAGTTAAAGGATTGTGGGCTAATGAATGTAATTATTTTATGAGTCATATTTAATTTATTAAAAAGATCAAATAGAGAAAATATGAAAGATTGTGATTAAAATAATTAATAATTAAATAAATAAAATTTGTATTAACTAGTTTAAAATATTTTAAAAATTAACATAATAAAAAATATCAAAATTAATTTATCCACCATTAAATTGGATGATGGTTGTAAATGGTATTATTAGTGTGATAAGCTATGGAATCTTTTAAGATTTTCTATTTTGACTATAAAAAGTTATAGTGTAAAATTTATTTTCATCTATTTTCTTATTCTATTTATTGTCCTATTTATAAAAAATGACATTATTTTTTTGAAGAATTGTAGGTCAATGAAAGTAATTATTTTTTGAGTGGGATTTAATTTATTGAAGAAGTAAAATAGAGAAAATATGAGAGGTTGTGATTAAAATAATTAATAAATAAATAAATAAAATTTGCATCTACTGGTTTAAAATATTTTTTAAAATAACTATAATAAAAAATATCAAAAATAATTTATCTATCATTCTATTGGATGATTATAGTTGTGAATAGTATTATTAGTGTGATGTAAGATATGGAATCTTGTAACATTTTTTTTTTACTATGAAAAATTTAATAGTGTAAACATATTTTCATGTCACTTTTTTAATATATTTATTGTCTTATTTGATAAATGACATTATTTTTTATTTAAAGAATTGTGGATCAATGAATGCAAACATTTTTTTTATGATATTTGAGTCAATTTTAATCTATTGAAAAGAAAAAATAGAGAAAATATGAGAGATTGTGATTCAAATAATTAATAATAAAATACTAGTTTAAAATGTTTTTAAAATTAACAATAGGAAAAAATATCAAATGTGACTTAAGCTATGAATTTTTTTTTTTTTTTTTTTAATTTTGACTATTAAAAATTAGTATTGCAATTTGATTCTATTTATTGTCCTATTTGATAAATGACATTATTTTTCATTTAAAGGATTGTGGACCAATGAATGTTATTTTTTAATCATATTTCAGTCAATTTTGATTTATGGAAAAAGTAAAATAAAGAAAATATGAACTTAGATTGTGATTAAAATAATTAATAATAAAATTTGCATCTACAAGTTTAAAATATTTTAAAATTTAATAATAAAAAAAGCAATATTTAATAAAGGATAATGAAAAATTATTATTTTTAATCTATTTTATATCTATTTTCTTCATAGGTTACTCAAGAAATGTTATATTTGTTAATTCTAGCATGTTTCATTTTTAAAATATTGAACTACAGGTTAAGACTAAGATGGCAACGGGAGAGCATATCTCTGTGTTACAAGCTACGACCCACAAGCGCTAGTTGTGACCTGTGCCACCATTTTTTTTTTTCATGCACATGGAGGGGAGGTTTTCTAGTGTGTGTGGTATCCTAGTGTGTTATGGGGGTTATAATTAATTTTTGGGTGTTTCCTATAACATGCCCATTGTTCAACCCAACATTTTTACCATGATTTTAACCTCAAGTATTTATAAGATTATGTTGCCAACACTTAGCCATAATTTGTTTTCATATACAAGAATAATAAGTACATTTAAAATAAACATCATTCCAAACTTTTTCAAATGTTGCATTATATTAAAGTATTGCAAATTTTCCAAAGTAATGAATACATAATACATGATAACATGATATCATTTTTCTTTTACAATCTTTCCATCATAATTAATAGAAAATACATAAACAAGGCTCTGCAAAGCTTACTGGAAATAGATGTGTGAATAGTCTTGGAAATCCCCATCCAAATCTTGGTCACCAACTGATGAGGAGAAGCATCACTCAAAAACTTTTCCACCAACCTTGGACTAATTGCGGTCCTTGCACAACTATCAAACTAATAGATGCCCCTACCCTTCGATGAAGAGATTGGTTTGGTAACCTCATAATAAATATTAACCTTTTTTGAGCTTGGTGTTGTGTCCTACATATCTAGATCTATCACACAATGGCTACAACCTACATATATGACATTCCTCAACCTAGTAAGGTAACTTGGATCACAGTGACTGATAGTGTAAATAGTGGCAACTTATAATACTTTGGCCAAAGTATTTCATTCCCTCAATATTACAAGTGGATGTCATATATTTCACCCACCTTCCTAGCTCAATTTATATTGACCATTCATAATCTATGCATAGGCTATCCCCTTCATTGGATTATCCTAACCCCAAGAATAACCTATTTCCCTCTTATGATTACTATGAAACGCGTACTTAAGTACTTAAAAGTAACTCTTACTTTCCAATTAACCATACAAAATAGCATAACATCACATCATTAAATGACTCTAGTACCAAAAGGTACAATATCAACTATAAAAGTCTTAAATTGAGGGTTTATCTCAACATTAAATTTGACTCCCTTCAAAAGTATAAAATTCTCAATAAATGACCTCAATTCAAAAGTATAACCTTCAACAATAAATGACTTCAATCAAAGTATAATATCATTAATAAAGGAGTCACTCAAAAGTATGTTCCTATCAATAAATTGACTCCAATTGAAAGTATAAACAATCAAATGATCAATTAGATCATATTGGTTAATCCCAATTTGTTTACTTTAATCAATAATCACATAGACAACCCTAAAAAATAAGTTATCCATAACCTAGGGTTTCATTTAAAGGAAATAATGTTTGAAAGTGATTATGAACCAATCATAAGACTTGTCTTTCAAAATACACCAAATACTCTCATGTTTATTATATTTGTGTAGATACCGAAAATTGGTCTAGGCCTGCGAGTACACATTTGACATAATTTTCTATAGTTTGTGGTCTTGATTAAATAATGTTAATTATTTAATTAACCTTTCTAACACATATTTCCTCTATTAATTAAATACCCCTTTTTAATTAATTCATTAATTCATTATTATCCTTTATTCAACTTGATTAATTAAATAAATAATATTTATTTAATTACGTTGCGATCTAATTAATTCTTCCCTCTTTATCTATCAATTAAATAATTTATTATTTAATTACCCCTTTTATCATACTTTTCCAGCTATAATTAAATATCTTTATTCATTTAAACCCCTTTATCTATAATTAAATATTTATTATTTAATTATTTATATTATCCTTTTCAAATAGTCAAATTTAATAAATTACTTTATTTATTTAATTGAAGTCTCTTATTTTCGAATGTTGAATTAAATTAATATTTAATTCCTATTTAATTATTTATGTCACATTCCTCTATCATTCAATTATCTAAGTCATTCACTTACCTTCTGACTCGAGATCTATTTTTAGTTCTCCAGTTATCTCTGAATTCAACACCTATTTATCTCTACGACAAGACTCTTTGTTACAACTAGTTGATTAACTAGTTCTAACTCCTATTTGCATTCGAATGCATTAGTCTTCGAGTTCCAACTTTGTCTTTTGCATACAAAGTCTATTTCTTCTATTTTTGAAGATTAAGATCTTGAACTCGTGTTCTAACTCACATTCTAAATTAGTCTCTATCTTTAGTCTTTCCTGAACTCATGTTCTAACTCACGTTTTAACCGATACATAACTCACATCGCATGGCATTCATCAATCTCATCCATCGATCTCTCTTTCAATTTGAGTCGATTGTTCGAAAACCCAAAATCTATAAAATGGCCTGTCATTATCATTATTCCTCCTCTTGAAATCATACACTTTTGAGAAGAGACTTATCTTCATTATTTTGCTTAGACAATCAACGAAGTTATACTTGCATTCAAACACATAAATCTAAGGGCAAGAATACTGAAAAGGAAAAATGGAGAAGAACAATCAGGATAATTCGAAGGGGTGAATGCATATTCAGTGAGAGCTTTCCATTAAATTGTTTAGTTTGTTTAGTTTATTTCCTCGTTCTTTGTTGTTACATTTTAGATTATTATTTTAGATTAGGATTAACATTGTTATTCTAGTTGCAGATTATCCATCCCATCATCATTCGAAGATACATCTAATTTTAATCTAATGTTACATTTGGTGAACCTGACGTGAACATTCTCCAAAATCCGCACATATTTTCATCTTTCCGTTTTTTTGTTTTTCTATTTTTTCTTTTTTTTGCAGGTTTTTCGTACGGTGCACCACATCTGTTCCGCAAAACGACGCATCTGTATCTACAAGCCACATCTATGAAAAACAGAGACGCATCCGCTATCACAAACTGCATCTACGAAGTCACGAACCGCATCTTCCTGTCAGCAAAATTCATGAACCGCATCCGCCTATCAACAATCAGACCACATCTATGGCTCAAAATGCCGCATCTGGCTGGTAAAACTTTTCACTTTTTTTATTGATTTCTGTGCATCCATATTTTCAATTTTCGCTTTTTAGGTTGTTTGTATTTTCGCTAATGTTTGTGTCAGTTGTGTTAAGGAGGAATAACATAGTTTTTGCAGGATGAAGCATTGAAGACAATTAAAACCTAAGACAATTTTTTGCAGGACGAAAGCCGAAGAACAATGAACTACTAATAAATTTGCATGCAGGACCTAATGCCTTTGTGTTAATTTATTTATTTAAGCAAGCTTTTGTTTGGTAGATAGATAATCATCGTGTGGGTTAAAATGAATTTTCTGTTTGATAGATAGACAATTGTCGTTTGGATTAAAAAGAACCACTGTCTTCTTTGTTTGGTGCTTTGCACGTATTTGTCACCCTTACGATTCAGTATATCGAAGTATCATCTCCCCTTGCACAGTCATGCGATCCTAGGTGTAAGAGAAATGGTTACTGACTCTAGAACTTGGTCGTGTCTTGGTGGGAAAAAGTACTCACCCCAAGATGACTCAGACCTGTAGCACGCTAAAGCCAAGCGACTTCCATCCAGTATATAAAAGTGGATTCTTGGGGAAAGCCCAAGAATCACGCGCACTATTTCGATGAGATGGACAGAAATGGACTCTTGTCGATGTTGGATAGTGTCCCATGAATGGAATGCCCTTATTAAACACCTTGTTGTAGAGTTACCAAAATTTTACCTACTTGTTGGCGCAGCAGGGTCGGCCCTGTGAAGCCATCTTACATTCTTATGGTTTATGTGTGGAAATGAAATGTATGCCATGGGAGTTTCATGGATACAGTAGCTTGGATGCCCCATATAAGTGAGTGCCATGGAGGGGAGCCAGTGGGGTCAAGCTACTAGTCATTCACCATAAATATGCATAGCTGGAGAAATCCAAGTAAGAACTCAACAAGTATTTTCCTAAAAGCCTAGGTTGTAAATTTTTTTCGAGTCTTAACAGTCCTTACATCACAAAAACTGAAAATACATTGATTGTTGTGTTTGTTCTCTGTTGTATTCATCAAAAACTTGATCAAACAAACAAAGTCAGTCAACAACTTTCGGGAAAATTTTCAACTGTCAAAAAACTGAGTCTCAATTGTCAGTTTAATCGATGCATTTGTCTTAGCAAGTCGCATCTGTTAGGGGAAAAACTGCATGTGTCTGTCAAAACATTCATTATTCACAGTCTACATATCACGAGTCGCATCTGTCATATTCCGAGTCGCATGTGTGCATGCAAACTGCATCTATCAGTTTTTGAGCCGCATGTGTATCAGTAAACCGCATTTGTCATAGGAAAAACCACAACTATCAGAAACACCGCATGCACTGTCAAAAATTGCATCTGTCAACATTTGAACCACAACTGTTAGGTGAATCGCATTTTCCTGTCAACAAAAAACATCAAAAACCACAAGTTGAGTCTGAAACATCATTGTCACTATTTGCTTTAGATTTTTAAGATCAACCTTGGATTAGAAACTGGTAAATTTTTCTCAAAAACCTTGCATCATTAGGTGTCATATATGTCTTAGTCACAGTAAACGTCTTAGTTATAGTCATCCTAAGTTGCATGCATATAGATACTTCCTAGGAGATTGCATATCACAAAATAGATAACTTTCCCCGTCATTGGAAATGTTCATGTTTGGTTTGTCACAAATCATTGAACCTTGCCACTTTAGTCCCGTTTAGTGGATCTTTTCAGCTCAACAGTCTAGTTTGAAAAATTCAACTTATCAATTGTCCTTGTCATACAATCAGGTTCCTTGGTCAAAAACAAGTCTTTGCATGCATTTATCCCATAGGTGGTAGGTTATACCATCTTAGACTCATTTATCGTCATAATCTACTCGAAATTTTGCATTTTTTTTGTCCTATCATACATCATCTTAGTATACATCTTTTTAGAAACCATCTTAGCAACGTCATGTACTGTCAAAAAAATCCAAAAACATAGACATAGGTCATATCAGTTTTTAGATATAGTCTGCATTACCCATTTTGAGCAACTTTTTCATGGTCGAAACAAGGTCCAAAAAGAAACACAAAGCAATGACAGACCCCAATGAATTCATCAATCCGTTCAGAAACCAACCGTCAGGAAGTAAACGACCACACAAACCTTTGCTTGAGAAACATGTCACTAGAGACACACATGCGCAGATTTACATAGAAGACATAGACATAGCAGTACAAGATCTTGAATTTGCATCATTTATGGATGAATATTTGCTAAATGATCCCCAACGATATCTAGCAAAGTTGCTAGCAGAAGGTGCCAAACTACCCATAGGATTTGATATTCATACTTTGCAAACACAGTCTACTCAACCAACGCAAACTACAATGACAACTGTCTCTATTCCCCAAATTACCGCAGTGGTACCAACTAGTATACCAACTCAAATATCATCAATTGTAAACACAACCCCTTTCAACATAACACAAGGTTTACAATTTACTGTGGGGGCAACTTCCTCCAACCCCTTTGGCACCAACACGACTGGCAAGAGATCCAAAGTTGGCAGAATAATACCTATACCAAACCAAATCATTCAGACAGGAAGCATTCCTATACCAAATCAAACAATTCAGACAGGAAGCATTCCTATACCAACTTGGACCATTCAGACAAGGAATATCCCTATACCAAATTAGAATATTTTGATAGGGTATATTCCCTCGCCCAATCACAACCCGTCACAGAACATGGTGTATCAAAACACCTACATTGATCCAAATATCACAAACACCATGTCCTTGACACAAGTCGATGTCCTTCAAAACCAAATGCAAACTCTTCAACAGAAGATGGACAACATTTCTATGTCCGGAAAATGAACTATCTCAGTGCAAGACCTATGTCCATGTCCATTTGAAAAAGTGCTTTATATGACACCTTTCCCCCATGGATACATTATACCGATTTTTCCTAAGTAGAATGGGAGAAAGAATCCTTTAGAACACATTAGAGATTTCTCAACAGCATGCATGGACATATCGTATGACCCCACATACTTGATGAGACTATTCCCATGAACCCTTGTCGGGATAGGACTGGAATGGTTTTCTAAATTACCATATGGTATACGATCTTGGGGTGAATTAGCTAAAAATTTTGTCGAGCATTTCACCTTTAACATAGACAATGAGGTAACAATTGCAACCTTGTGCCACACGACACAAGAAGATGGCGAAGTCTAGCTAGTAGATGTCCAGTTGAAATACCCGAAAAACAAAAGGTCACAATATTCCTAGAGAACATCAACCCCAAATTGCGAAGTGACTTAAGGGTACACTCTTGTACTTCATTCTCAGACTTGGTACAAAAGGGAATCATCCTTGAGAAAGGCCTTATAGACAAAGGAGAAATAAAAGTACCAGGCAGAAATCCGGTTCTCCAACATTAGAACTCACCAAATGATAGAAACAAATTCTGGTCTAGAAACAAGAATGTTACAAATGATGGCATTGTTGATGCTAAACACATAGATACGGGACTATTTATCACATTTAGAGGTTACAATTCCAATCAAGACATGATGAATAGTCCAGATCAAATAGCTAACTATGTCCAAAATTCACAACAACAAAGACCACAACAAAGGAGATTTCCTACACGTGAATTTACACCTTTAGGGCAACCAATCGAGACTATTTTCAAAGAATTGATTAAGCATAATCTCATCAAACCTTTGGAACCAAGAGAGTATGATCCTGGAGAGTTCAAACCTTCATGGTGGGATGATAACTCTTTTTGTGACTATCATCGAACGAAAGGACACAACCTACAACAATATCGCCAGCTCAAGAATATTATACAAGACTTTGTTGAAAACGGAACCATAGAGGTTGGTGGGTAGAAAAACACCAAGAACAGTGATCATAAGGTCTTCACAGACCCGTTACATGACCACACGAAAGGAAAAGCCTCCAGTTCGGGACCCAAGAACAATCCATCGGCCAATTATAACAATACCAAGTATGACTATGGTAAAGGAACGATCATAAATCATCTCCGAGCTGCTAACGAGAATGTCAATACCTTCACCATTAAGAAGCATCCGGAATGTAATGTGAACACATGCAGAACTAAGATTACTATTCCAGGTCCTTCTTTCGAGCCACCTACACAAGCTTCCAAGTTTAAGTACAAACTTCTTGATCAATTGAGTAAAACCCACACGCAAATATCTATCTTGGAATTGTTGACTTTATCACTTGAGCATCGAGCCATTCTTGATAAAGCTCTATAGAATACAACTATTCCTACAGACTTAGATGTCAATCGTTTCGAAGAAATGGTGGGATATTTGACCAACTCGCATCATGCCACATTTTCCCAACAAGATTACTCAACTGAAAAGCCTGATCATAATGACCCCTTACATCTTGAAGTCCTAGTCCATCAAAACAAAGTCCAACGAGTCTTGGTAGACGGAGGAGCAAGTTTGAACCTGTGTACCCTAAAATTGGTTAAGGCATTAGGATTCTCAGAAGACTGTGTAGATACCTCTAAGAGTATAGTCATCAAGGCTTATGATGATGAGGAAAGATCATCCAAAGGAGTTGTCACACTCCCTATCCAGATTGGCCAGCAATCATGAACACCAGCTTCCAAGTCTTGGATCTCACCCTTCCATACAACTTGTTGTTAGGTAGACCTTGGATACACGCAATGAAATTTGTACCTTCAACATATCACCAATGTCTTAAGTTCCCGTATAATGGCACAAAGATTACTACTGATGGTGATCCAGACCCTTTTCAGTATTGTACAAGCCTAAGGGAAATTCCACAACGACAAGTACCAGTTAACCAAGAAGCTTCATCATCCACTTTATCCCAATGCGTTGACCCATCACGTCTCACTAAGTCCATTTCATTCAAACCACCATCATCCACTCCTAAACTCAAGATCCAAGACAAGGGTTGTGGCGAATATAATATAAAGGCATCATACTGTGTTAGTCAACTAATTTCACCTAAGGCATATGGCCTACCCATGGTAGATAGAAGATAGTCAGTGGTCACATTTCATGTTCCCCCTACAATGACATTAACCAAATGGGGAGAGTTAAGTGAAGAAATTGTGGATCAAGGTGATTCCTGGTTGTATCAAGAAGAACATGAATACCCCTCCTTGTTTATTCAAACAGCCAAGGACCAGTATGGAAAAGGATTTAAGATAATGCAAAATGAAGGCTATGACAGGCACAGTGGGTTAGGACTATATCAAAATGGAAGGATGGAACCGATCACTATCTACCCACGACCAAAATACTTAGGGCTAGGGTGTCAACCGCTTAGAATTGGGTTTCCTGGTACTTCATCATCTTTTCAAGAGGAAGTGAGTGCTTGTGCATACAACGAGATATCTCATGAACCACTTCCCCCAATTTATGACAAACCTCTTGTTTACGATGAATCCCCTTACTCAAGCGATGGTGAATGGGAGTCCCTTTCATCTACCAGTACCATGAACATAGATGCCCTATTTGGATAATTGGACCTCAACATGAAACCTGTACCAAAACCATCTAGTCCTCATCCTAAGAAGCACTTGTCCAAAAAAGAATGGCAAGAGAACTATTATTGGGAAACCCTTGATCATGCATCTTGGGCACCTGACAAACCATCTTCTGACGAATCTTCCCTTACTATAGTCCCACATCAAAGTATACCTACGCCTAGGAAGAAGAATAAGAAGGATTTAGTCCAAAACTTTTGCAACCATGTCAACCATTCTATATTCACCTTGTCAACAGCTACCTTTAAAAACTCTGATGATGACATGCCCCTTATATATCCCAAACTTATCGACTGGGATCAACAAGGTACACCTATCATAGATACATTCGAGAATGATGAAGCAATTGCTAAGTTCATGGGACTTAGAGAAGGCATACCAAGAGGGGATCATAAAGCAAGTTTTACCATAGACTTGGATGACAAAGCATATTTTGGGGAGTCTATTTACACCTCTAGTTGCAAAAATGAGAATGAAAAGAACAATGATGAGTCCCTAGGTGAAAACCGAAAGGCGCCTTTGGATGAAGAAAAAGTCAAAATAAAGGATGTATCTGAGGGCGAGAACCTCTCAGAGGCACCCAAGGATAGAGGTTTAAATATTCTCCCCGTTGAACAGGAAAATTCACCGATGCTAGTAGAAGAATCTATTGAATTAAACATAGGTACATAAGAGAATCCTCGGAAAGTATATTTTGCAGCTTCTTTAACAGAGACAGAAAAACCTGAGTTTAAAGAATTCTTCACAAAGAGACATATAAACTTTACATGGTTGTATGCTGACATGCCTGCGCTTGATCCAGACCTAATATTGCATCATTTACCACTACAGCCAGGTATTAAGCCAGCCAAACAGAAGTTGAGGAAAATGCATCCGCAAATTGCTCTATTGGTCAAGGCAGAACTTAATAAGCTCTTGGATGTAGGATTCATAAGGACAATAGACTATGCAGATTGGATATCAAATCTTGTACCAGTGACTAAACCAACTAGGGGCATTTGCATTTGCACTAACTTTAGAGACATCAATAAGGCATGTCCTAAGGATGACTTTCCTTTGCCGAATGTCGACATGATAGTAGATATTACAATAGGATATGAGATGCTATCCCTCATGGATGGTTTCTCTGGATATAACCAGATTAAGATAGTAGCTTAAGACCAACACAAGATAGCTTTCATGTGTCCATGGGGCACATACTGTTGGAATTTTATGCCGTTTGGCCTTAAGAATGCAGGAGCTACCTATCAACGAGAAATGACTATGATTTTCCATGAATTTGTACATACCCTTATGGAAGATTATGTAGATGACATTATAGCTAAATCAAAAACAAGGGAAGATCATTTAAAGGTTTTAGACAAGATATTCTAGAGGCTAGAGAATTACAACGTCAGGCTAAATCCGAAGAATTGTGTCTTTGGAGTGAAATCAGGGAAACTGTTAGGGTATATCATCTCTCAAAGAGGCATTGAAGTAGATCCAGAGAAGGTAAGAGCTATCATAGAAATACCTCCTCCAGTCAGCATTGGTCAACTCAGAACCCTACAGGGAAGATTACAGTCAATTAGGTGTTTCATAGTACAATTGGCGGATAAAATACACCCATTTCAGCATCTACTCAAGAAAGGAGTACCATTTGTGTGGACACCTAAATGCCAAGAGGCCTTCCAGAAAATCAAGGACTATTCGCTTACTCCACCAATCTTAATGCCACCTATAGAGGGAAAACCATTGATACTTTACATCTCAGCAACTCAGTCGGCATTAGGGGCTCTTCTCGCACAACACGATGATCATGGTCATGAGAGAGCAGTCTATTATATTAGTCGTACCTTAGTGGGCTATGAATTGAATTATAGCAACATAGAACATGCCTGTCTTGCGGTAGTTTTTTCTACCCAAAAACTTTGGCACTATATGCTCAATCGACAAACAATGTTAATTGCAAAGATTGATCCACTTAGATACCTCCTAAGTAAGGCAGCTTTAACAGGCCGATTGGCTAAATGGGTTATGATACTTAGCGATTATGACATTCAGTAGCTCAAAAGGAAGGCTATAAAAGGACAGGTGATTGCAGATCAATTAGTTGATGCACCTATGAAGGCAGACCATCCCTTAGTGGTAGATTTTCCAGATGAATTTCTCTTCAACATTGACATTAAAACCAAATGGAAACTATACTTTGATGGGTCACAAACAAATCGTGGTTCAGGAGCTGGTATCTTATTTGTTACACCTCAAGGTGATACCATTTCCAAATCATTCAGGATTGCTTTCCCTTGTACCAACAATATAGCAGAATACGAAGCTTTAGTTACAGGGTTAAAAATGGCAGCTCAATGGAAAGTTAAGAGCCTACATGTTTTTGGCGACTCTCAACTGGTAATCCGATAGGTAAATGATGATTATGAGACTAAGGATGAGAAGCTTGCACCTTACAAGCAAATGGCTGATAGTTTCAAGCAGTATTTCAATGATATAACTTTTCAACAAATACCACGTATCCAGAATAGAGCTGCAGAATCTATGGCAACCATGGGTTCCTTGTTGGATATTCTGAGTAATGTGCCTAAGTTCGAGTTTCTGGTTGAACAGCTTTTGGTCCCCAATTATGATGTCCCCGATACTACGATAGTGTGTACCATTGTTGGTCCTACATCTCCTTGGTATAAAGACATATTTGATTATCTCATTGACCAAACCCTACCCCAAGAATTGTCTAATAACCAATGTCGAACCTTCATCCGAAAGTCAACTAAGTACACCATCATCAAAGAAACCCTATATAGACGTACCTTAGATAACACCCTAATGAGATGTCTCGATGCTGAGGAAGCACAAACAACTTTGTGAGCGGTACACGAGGGTATATGCGGATCTCATTTGAGTGGTCCTACTCTAGCCCATAAGATTATGAGACTAGGTTACTATTGGCCTACAATGGAGAAAGACTCATATGTCTTTGTAAAGAAATTTAGACAATGTCAAATACATGGAGACTTGATAAGAGCGCCAGTGCAGGAACTTCATCCAATTACTTCACCATGGCCCTTCGCCCAATGGGGACTTGACCTCATAGGTAAGATACACCCTTCATCATCTAATGGCCATAAATTCATCATCACCACCACCGAATACTTCCCCAAATGGATTGAAGCTATTCCCATGACATACATAACCGGGACACAAATATCTAAGTTTATCCTAAACTATATCATTTGTCAATATGGTGTACCCCAATCCATAATCATAGACAATGGCCGCCCATTGAAGAACCAAGAAGTATGCCATTTATCTAAAGAATTCCACATCAAACACCATTTCTCCACCTCGTATTACCCACAAGTTAATGGCCAAGCTGAGGCATCTAATAAGAGCATTGTTAGAATCCTTAAGAAGACTGTCAATGACATTGGTCGTGATTGGCACCTACAGCTTAATCCTGCCTTATGGGCTTATTGTACAAGCATTCGTACTCCCACTAGCACCACTCCATATTCCATCGTATTCAGCTCCGAAGCTATCTTACCTGTTGAGGTTGAAATACCTTCTCTAAGGGTATCCTTGAAGGGTCATATCGACAATGAAGAATACCGTGTCTCTAGGTTACAAGAGCTAGAATTGCTGGATGAGCGAAGACAGAAAGCATTAGATCATTTGTAAGCATATCAGAATCGTCTTCGTCGTAGCTACAATAGGAAGGTTCTCAATAGACACTTTGACATTGGTGACCCGGTATTAATGGAGAATCCTAAGAACCAAGCTAAATGAGAGAAACCAGGTAAGTTTGAGCCTAACTGGTTGGGGCCCTATATTGTCACAAAAGCCTTTGGATCGGGAGCGTACCAACTCTCTACTCCTGAAGGAGAGCCACTTTTGTCCCCTATCAATAGTCTACATCTAAAGAGGTTCTATGCTTAGTCTCTGAGAATCCGTGTCTTAATCTAGAAAAATACAAAAAAATGAAAAAAAAAAAATAGTTACCTTGATGAAAACCTGGCAAACAGGCGTCTTTGTAACACCAAAAAAATTGAGAAAATAAAAAAAGTAAAGAGAAATAAATCCGTCCAATAGTGAAAACCGCTTCGGTGGCACTATGGATAAGTACCATGGTGAAAACCTGGAAAACAGGCACCATGTGTAGTCAAGCTCGCTCTTCTGTCTACCATCATTCTAATCAGACTTTTTCACCATCACTCATAATAAATGGTTGTCTTATCCATTCCTTGGAAAGATTGACATCTAGCATCCATTCCATTGCATTATCCACTCCATCTTCCAACTCTTATTCCCAACTAGGGGAAATCCTTGTTTTATGCCCTAACACAGTGTACATACCGTCATGCCATCGAAAATGTGCTGAAAAAACCCAAAAACATTAGAAAACTTGAAAAATCCAAAAAAATCAGAACATGTCAGAAAATACCAAAAATAGAGTCAAGTCAATCATGTTCAGTCAGTCATAGTCGAACTGTGTTGCCTCTACAACTGGGACGTAGGCAAGGCCATCAATCGATGTGCCCCTGAGGCATTAGGTCTGTCAGTCTAGGTTTGTCATGTATCACACATTTTAAATCATGATGCTTTGTACATTCAAAGTCATTGGTCATATCGAACTATGAGGTCTCTATGTGTACAACGTAGGCAAGGTTAATCAATTGATGATCTCCCGAGACCACACTAGGTCAGTCCAATAGGGTTCATTCACAATCACTATCACACAAGTTGCATATCATAGTTTAGGGTATCATTTCATGTCATACACTGTCTACATGCACACACTTTTAATCAGTCGAGGAATTAAAACAAGTCATGCATTAACAAGGAAAAACATCTCAAAGTCATGAAGTTAATATCAAACACATTGTCAAAGCGATCAACCTATGTCTTACGCAAGATATGTCTTTCTTGTCAACATACGTCATCAAATTGTCATAGTCTCATGTAGCTTGTCACTTCAACGTCATCAGGCTCCAACATCTTATACGGCACATGTCTTTCTGAAACCAGGATTTTTCATGCCTTATACAGAAGTCACCAAGTCAAAACCAAACTCAACTTCTTATGTGGTATGTGTCCTTCTCTCACATTACACTATGTCAAACATCAAACATCAAACAGTCCTACAAGATCAAGTTTTGGAAAATACATTTATTTGGCTTTATGACTTTATATCTTATTTTGTCTTATCTTATTATCGATTTGTGAATTAGTCCGGTTACTAGCTTTCTCGAGGATGTCCCTTGAAGGATTTAGAGAAGCAAGGATGTCTCAGGACTCTTTTTCTTTGGCTGTTGTCTATCAACTGTCTTTTTTTTTAACATTGGTTTTTGTGTCATGTTACTAGTTTCCTCAAGGATGTCCTATCAAGTATTTAGAGGAGCAATGACATCTCATGACCCATCTTTTATTTGTCTGTTGTCTGTGGCTTGTCTTGACAAAACGACTGGGGCAATACTATCCTTAGTATGAGTTAAGACACTCCTTGTCTGTGATTGTCTGTTTTTCACAGATGGATGACTTTATACACTATGGTTTATCTCATATCATAGTGTGTACTATCCATTTGTGTCATGTCCCGCCCAATGATGATAACAAGAAAGCATTAGCGTATTTGGTAATATATCGAAGATTATGTCTTTTTTTGAATCGATCAACCTTCATTATATAATTTTCTCCATCAAGCAACCCTTATTATTTCTTACTAACATTTTGAATTCATTTCATCTTAACATTTCTATTCTTTAACATAATGATAAAGTCCTGTGACACAATAAAAACATTAGCTCATTTGCATTAGCATACATTCAATAAGCATTCCACATAGTTGTATTGCATTTCACACATGACATAATAGGAATTGCATCATCATAGCATACATAATGTAAACATTGCATGTACATATCACCATCACATATTAAAAATCATCATATAGAACATTCGCATCCATTATCATAAGTAAATTAAGACATCCATAACATCATTATACAATGCATAACTCATAACATATAGAAACATTCATTCATAACACATGTATATACATCATCTAGGAAACATAATCATATAGAAATAAAGCATCATCCATAACATAGAACTATATATCATATAGAAGCCACCAAAATCATATATATATCGCTCAAAATAGTGTGTCATAGTACAATGTTTGAATGTAACCATAAATAAAACATGAGCTTGTAGGCTCTCTGGTCAAAATACAAATGTCTACATAAATATGTCTCTATCATCATATTCCTCTACCACAGGTGAAGGTGGTGGGAAAATCCTCGAAGGTGCTCTTTATGAGGTGGAAGGCCTCTCATATGGACTTACTCTCGATGCTCCTACCACCTCCTCAGTACTTTGTGTCCTCTGACTCCTGCTCTGGGACCTTTGACTGCGCACCTCTGAAAAACTAGGAGCCTGTCTCTCTTTCAGCACAACTGCCTCATATAAGTCCCTATAATAAGTGGCTCTCTCCACTGATATGACCAACTCTCGTACCATGCCATCAAATGAGGACCCACTAAAAAGGCATCTAACCTCTGTGAACTGCTGCTATATCTCATGTCTCTGAGCTATAGCCTGATCTCTCTCCATAAGAGCACTATCCCTCTCTGAGCGAGCACTGTCCCTCTCTGCATATGCACTATCCCTCTTTGTGTAGGCACTGTCTCTCTCTAGCTGCATCGCATCAAAATCTGCCGTAATAAGTCTGAGTCTCTCCTCCAGAGCCTCCCTATCACCATCTCTAGGAGCATCCTCCTCTTGTCTCCCCTCCACGATCCAATCTCTAAGCTCTCTCTCCTACTCCTCCATCGGTGCATCCTCCTCAACATCATCCTCATCATCATCCTCCACATCATCCTCTCTGTATCCTACCAAAACACCCAGAGGGTCTATAGCCATGTCCACATCTAACTCCTCTGCAACATCCTCTACTCCAACATCCACCTTTGCACACTCCTCAACTACTACCTCTGCTACAGCATGCTCACCCCCAGCCTGTACATCCGCTTCCCCTCCGATGTCCAACATTGGTACATCCTGAACCACTGCCTCACAAATAGGTGATAGTGCACCTGCTTGACCCCATCTCTGTCCTCTCCGCCCTCATCTACCATCTCTACTATCACCGTCTCTCCCACCAACTCTCCCCACTCTAGCACCTCCACCTCTCTGTCGTCCTCTAGGTCCTATCCCTCATCTCTCAATAGGTGTCAGCTGATCTGGATCCATGTAAGGAATAGGTTGATGCTCTACCCACCATGCATCATACGCAGCTTTCATACCTGGGTTTGCTAATCCATCTCTCCATCCCCGTGATACTGGTTTTAGTGCCTATATCTCTACCTCAGTAGTAGCTACTGGTGTCATAGGTCCCCAATATGGAACCTCTCTAGATGAACGAGCAAACTCTGCTTTGCTCCGAGGCTCATCCTAAACCTCTCCAAACTATCTCAGAACTCTATCTAGCAAGTGTCGCTCAATGATGTGTACACTAGAAACAATCCTCCCAATGAGATATTGTGTCTGTCTACAGAATACTAAATGCACCTCCTCACAATGCATGTAAGGTCTCCATGTGAACTGATCAAGAATATCCAATGCATGTCTCCAATATCCTATGTGTCTGAGTAATGTGTCTTGTATATCGGAACACATATGGGTATCTCTCTGGTCTCTCTATTGTAACTGGAGGACGAAAAATAGCTATCCTCTCCCAACCCCATACCATCAGCAGCGTAGTCCCACAGCTCAATGATTGTGCATCTCTATAAGCAATATCGTGTAAATGAAAGTATAACATCCCAAGTAGACATGGACCCCATGCATACCTCATCTCACTCTCTAACATACCAACCAACATAGCTCCCCATCCCTTTGGAAATCCATGACCCCATCCTAGCAAAACTATCCCCCCAATCAATGTACATAAAATACAATCAATACGATCGTATCTGTCTGCTAATACTAGCCATCTAATCTCATAGTGCTTGATCCCGAGCCTACTAATGTCATCTACCTAATAAAACTGCGCTAACTCAGTCAATCCTCCTTGGGTATCATACATAAGCCGCTCTCCCCTAATCGGCAGTCTCAAGATCCTGTACACATCCTCCAATGTGATAGTGGCCTCCCCAGTCGGTAAATGAAATGACGATGTCTCTGAATGCCATCGCTCGCATAGTGTCGTCAACATACCCCTGTTCGCCCGAATAGTGGGCATCGACAAATAGTGGCGTAGACCCAGTCTCCATAATAGCTGAATCTCTGCAGTAGTCAAACGATCTCTAAGATCGAATGTATCTGGACATGACTTCCGCATATAAATAGGATCTACAACTGCCTACATTTAAACCATGATGTCAATAATTTTCAAGTTTTCCTTAGAATTTTTTTTTTAAAATTTTACTAGTCAAATGCAGCTCACTTTAACAAATGCAGTGCATTTTTGCAAATGTGTTGCATAAAGCCTCACATGAAGTGCATATTACATATGTGTTGCATATTTTCCACAACCCCTATCAACCTACTGCACATGCGGTTCACTAAACCACATGCGGTGCAGTTTCATCAACCTGCCTAACTACAACTTCAAAAATGCATATGAGGTTCATAACCACACATGCATCTATTCCTAATGCAAATGCATTTCATAACTATAGATGCGATGCATTATGATTCAAATTCCATCATTCCCTAAACTACCTAACCTAGCCTAGACGTGTTTTCACACATGCGTCGATTCGCAGTCAGATGCGGCGAATACGACGACATATGCATCGTTTATGATGCACCGCATTTGCTTAATTACTTTTCAAACACCTAAAACTACGTGCAAAATTAACTTTGACAAGTTCATTTTCAGGCACATACCGGTGGTCCTGTGTCAGCTGGCCTCCTGAACATCCGAATCCGATAACCTCGATGCGCAGCGTATGGAATGGGTGCCATTTTCATTAGCTAGTCAGAGCAAAATCTCCTCTTTTTCAATCTCCTCTGAGTGCAAATGAATTAGGTTTAGACCTAATTCCTATTTATAGGTGGTTTTGAAATGGCATTCCTTCTTACCTACTCTATTGGCCGCTTAACCTTTCAACTTCAAACGACCCGTATTCCTTCGTATCAACTCCAAATTCATTTCCGTCAACTCCATAGCATTTTTGACTATCAAATTGACTTATCGGGAATATTTCCTGATTTTTTTGAAACTTTCAAAAATTTGTCAATTTTCCCGAGGGGGAAAACCTTAACCTGTTTCATGTTGGGGCACGATCAGGGCATATTTTCTTTGACACAACGCTATACCAACATTGTATCAAAGAAGGGAAAACTGTAGATACCGAAAATTGGTCTATGCCTACGAGTACACATTTGACATAATTTTCTATAGTCTATGGTCTTGATTAAATAATGTTAATTATTAAATTAACCTTTCTAACACATATTTCCTCTATTAATTAAATACCCCTTTTTAATTAATTCATTATTATCCTTTATTCAACTTGATTAATTAAATAAATCATATTTATTTAATTATGTTGCAAACTAATTAATTCTTCCCTCTTTATCTATCAATTAAATAATTTATTATTTAATTGCCCCTTTTATCATACTTTTCCAACTACAATTAAATATCTTTATTTAATTATTCATTTAAACCCCTTTATCTATAATTAAATATTTATTATTTAATTATTTATATTATCCTTTTCAAACAATCAAATTAAATAAATTACTTTATTTATTTAAATGAAGTCTTTTATTTTCAAATGTTGAATTAAATTCATATTTAATTATTTATATCGCATTCCTCTATCATTCAGTTATCTAAGTCATTCACTTACCTTCTGACTCGAGATCTATTTTTAGTTCTCCAGTTATCTCCAAATTCAACACCTGTTTATCTCTACGACAAGACTCTCTGTTACAACTAGTCGATTAACTAGTTCTAACTCTTGTTTGCATTCGAATGCATTAGTCTTCGAGTTCCAACTTTGTCTTTTGCATACAAAGTCTATTTCTTCTATTTTTGAAGATTAAGATCCTGAACTCGTGTTCTAAATCACATTTTAAATTAGTCTCTATCTTCAGTCTTCCCTAAACTCATGTTCTAACTCGCATTCTAACTCACATTGTATCTTATGTAGAACTCACATCGCATGGCATTCATCAATCTCATCTGTCGATCTCTCTTTCAATCTGAGCCAATCGTTCAAAAATCCAAAATCTATAAAATGGCCTGTCATTATCATTATTCCTCCTCCCGAAATCATACACTTTTGAGAAGAGACTTATCTTCGATATTTTGCTTAGACACTCGATGAAGTTATACTTGCATTCAAACACATAAATCTGAGGGCAAGAATACTGAAAAGGAAAAATGGAGAAGAACAATCAAGATAATTCGAAGGGGTGAACGCATATTCGGTGAGAGCTTTCCATTAAATTGTTTAGTTTGTTTAGTTTATTTCCTTATTCTTTATTCTTTGATTTTAGATTATTATTTTAGATTAGGATTAAAATTGTTATTCTAGTTGTAGATTATCCATCTCATCATCATTCAAAGATACATCTACTTTTAATCTAATGTTACAATTTGTATATCATTTAGAGGATAAAATTCAACTTGCGAGGAGTTGGTGCATCTATACCCATAGTCCTCTCACAATGCGGCTTTGGATTACCGATACGTTTGTCCTCTTTTAGAATTTCATGAATAAAATAGACTCCAGTTCAAAATAAGATAATAATATAACCATAGAATGAAACTCTCAACCCTATCATTGAATATCAATATAATGTTCAAGTTTATATATCTTAATATTAGGGATAAGTCCCACTTTCTATCTCAAGGAGATAAGGTTAATAAATCAAGTGTAGTTCATCAATCAAGGTTTTCACATCTTAATGATGATATTTCCACTAGCAATACTATGACTCAACCAAGTTAAACATCAACTATATAAGCTCTATCATTTAATAGTATTTAATACTAGTATAAACACCCATTTCTTAATATGGAGTGTATGCATCACGCAAATAACATAGATTCTAAAACTAGATGCATCAAGAAATCTTTCCCTTTCACATATGAAGAGAATAATCTTTTTGTAATAGCATTTGAACAAATTTTCCAACAAGGAAAACCATATCACACAATCTTTTCAAATACATAAATAAAGTATAAAAGAGTAGGATTCAACATGCATGTTTATGCAATGCTCCCAATTGATGAATCTGGTTTTCTAACACAACCTTTCCAAATCAATAAGAAAATCTTGAATTACTCTTTTTAATGGTTGTTTTAAACTCTATGGTTATAAACTTCTATCTTAAATCGGGCAGTATCCTATGACAATGTATTCCTATATTCCTGCAGCTTAATAACTCTGTATGTCTATATTCATCGCCCTGTTTGACCTCCCAATTGATTGATTGGATACATGTGGTTTTTGGATAAATGAGATGAATTTAATGTGTGTGATTAATGAATGAGTATCATGTTATTATATGCATGCCTTCTTTCGCCTCTATTGCCATGTGTTTCACAGGTTGTTGAAGTTTCCATGAACGATTCAATGCACAACAAACCTTGGCCCTGCAGTGAAGACCATTTCCACCATGACATCAAGGAAGTTGTTCCAGCGAAGACTCTTTGTCCGGGTCATCGGGAGGAGATCTAAATGGTCATCAATCTAGGAAGAGTGGAATGCTAGATTCTCTTTGAATCAATTGAATAGATATGCTTTCATTTATGGAAGTCTGTTCCTCAGAATTAGGAAGCATCTATGTCCGCATCTTTCTTTGTTAAGTTAGTTAGTTAGATGTTTTTCTATAAATAAATGTTCCTCCTGCGCGAGTGAACAGATTAGAGAGATTAGACTAGACTAGAGAGTAGAAACAGAACAGAGTATGTTAAGAGTAGTGTTATAATGAGAAAAAGAGTTTTGTGTTAGTTTTCTTACAAGTAGAACAACCATGTATGTGATTCTGAGTTTATGAATAAAAGTTTATGAAGTTTTGAGTTCAATTCTTGCATAATTTGGTTGATTCTTGCTAAGGGGGCCCACTTAGTAAGTATCTTTAGTTAGTTGTTTATTTCTTGTTGTTTATCAGTTAGAATTTCATTCTAGGAAGTTTTAGCACAAACTCAGTCTTATATTGTTCCTACAGCATAAGGAATCCATCCCTATGTCTGTTCCTGCAACATAAGACCAGTTCATGGTTTGTTTCTCAGTAATAGTTGTCATGATTTCTATTTTAACTAAGTTATGCTTAAATTGATAAGACTTTTCCTTACATTCCTGCATCAGAAGTAGAATTCCTTTCACGTATTTATTTCGAGTAGGTTGTGGCTAAAATTGGTTCTTAGTGCACATACAGTGCCGCTCCATTTCAAGTATATGTTCCCTGGTTTGACAAAGTAAATGAACGACCATGAGAAGATGTTAGTCAGCTACTGGAATATCCAATTCCCAGGTTAGGATTTTTCGTGACTTTTATATCCTTTTGTGGGCAACAACCATTTTTGGCATCGTTGTCGGGGATGGTGTCAAGCTAAGAACCTGTCATAGTCATTGTTAGCAGTAGTTAGTGTGCTTATTCAAGAATTTTTAAATCATTCAATTTTCAATTAAGTCTATTACATGCATAGAAGAAGAGACGCTCTAGGAAGATTCCTCCCAAACCCTTCCTTCATTGATAACGATTTTGAACCAGCTTATAATCTATTTGAGGAAGAAGGAAACCAAGATATCAATCCATTTGTTGAAGACCCGCTCACTGAATTTCCCTTTGACCTAGTTGACGAAGAACCTCAGGAAAATCCATTTGCTTTGATACTTCATCAGGCAGATATGGCACAAAATCCACCTAATCGACCTCCTGCTTTTGAATTCCCTATCATAGCCCAACAAGATAATGATAACCTCAAAAATATTCCTTCTTCATTACTTCCCAAGTTCTATGGACTAGTTATAGAGGACCCAGACACTTTCTTGTTTGATTTCGACATCCTCTGTTGAAGCTATGATTACACCACAGATGCTCACAAGCTGAAGTTGAAGTTGTTTCCTGCTACTTTGAAGGAGGGAGCTCTAAGATGGTTCATGAGTTTGGGGAGGAATGTTGTCGATAGTTGGGTAGTCATGCAAACAAAGTTTCTTGAAAAATATAGGGAATATTGCAAGAGTGGTAGTAAGGGTGATGATATATTCCAAATTCAGTAGAAGGAGGATGAAACCCTAGAAGACTATATCTCAAGGTTTTTGTTTTCCTTGAAAAAGAATTCAGACCATACTCTCAATGAAGAATCTCAGAAATTATTTTTTCTGAGGGGAATCAATGATTCCTGTATTGATGCTCTAGATCTTATCGGAGGAGGAGATATAACCCAAGTGCCTTGGGATGATATTAAGTCCATATGTTGCAACTACTCTCGAGAAAATGTTAAGAAGGGAAGAGGTCATCAGGCCACAAGTGGAAAGTCTTCTACTAATGGAGTTTCATGGATGGAGATTTCAAATTTGTTATCTGATTTCAAGAAAAATATCATAAATAATATGGCTACACAGTTGGATATTATGCAAGCTCAAAAAAAATATGAGGAAGCTGAAGCAATCTTGGTTGAGTTCTGTCCACATTGCCGATAGAAAAAGTGTGACTGCAGATGTCAAATGGTGGCTAACATGGAGGCTAAGCAATTACCTACTGACTTTAAGGCAGTAGAAGGTGATGATGACCAAGTATTCTACATTGCACAAAGGTGCCCATGGGCTCAAAGATAAGGTATGCCTCAAGACCCTTTGACTTTTGGTAAGATCCTTACTCTAATTATAGTAACCAATGGCAACCTACATATGGCCCATCACCACCATGGAATACCTCTCAACCACAATGGCCTAACTATCAAAGTCTACAATGGAAATCTCGTCAAGGAGGTTGGCAGAAACCATAAGGACAATGGGCTCCACCCCAAGGTAACTGGCAATAGAATCCTCAATGGAGAGGTTCTCAACAATGGCAGAACCAATCCCCTAGCTTTTTGCAGCTTCAGCAACCACAAACTCAAGCCCTCATGCCACCTCCTATGGCACCTGCAGTAAATATTGGCCCTCCAAAACAAACACCTATGCCTGCTCAACCATTGCCAAATCCTAATAATAAGCAGCAGCAACAACAGCCTATGTATTTTGCAGAAGCCAATTAGTATCCAGCCTATGGCCTGAATATTAATGATATCCATTTTAGGTCTGGAACCACCCTACTTGCTCCACAGTTGCCAGTGATTACTGAAATTCCAGACCTTCCCTTTGAACAACTGACTGGTCCTACAAAACAGATACCTATATTAGATACTGTCTCTAAGGAGCCTATCCTGCAGCATCCAACAAAACCACTTTTTCCTCAGAGATTGCAAGTCAATACACCCAAGTCTATAGAAGAGCCTACCTTTGATATTTTGGATCAACTAAAAAATGTACACATTGAAATCCCTCTTTTTCAAGCCATTAAAGATGTTCCAATTTATGGGAAAGCCATTAAGGAGGCTTGTTTGAAGAAACCTAGAAGGAAGAAAAAGGATCCCCAAACTATCCATGTTCTAGGAAATTTGGCAGATATTATGTTAGGGAAGGTAGTCATGCCAAAATATGCTAACCCTAGGAGTCCTATGGTACAAATAAATATTAATGGTCAGATGGTAAAGATTGTTTTGGTTGACCTTGGTGCAACCATCAATGTAATGACCAAGCATACTCTGGAGTATTTGAATATCCTAACCATTAGGTCTACACCTACCATCCTATAGCTTGCTGATAGTTCCATAGGAACACCTGATGGCATGGTGGAAGATATAATTGTCAACCTTGAGTCTTGGGAATACCCAACAGATTTCACCATATTGTCCACTAAAGCAACCTTGGGAGGATATCCTATCATCCTAGGTAGACCATGGCTAGCCATAGTTGATGCTTTTATAGGATGTCATTTAGGAGACATGACAATTTCTGATGGTCAGTCAACAAAGAAATTGGTTTTATACCCACCTGCTCAACCTCAGCCAGATTTGTCTCAGCCAATTTAGCTAGATTTAGGTGAGGAAACTAAAGAAGTCAGTTCATTGGCTCACTTAATGATGTTGCAAACTAATCCATTTTCCCAACTTTAGAGTGAGGATGACTTGCTTTTACAAATTTTGCAGTCCAATTCTGATATGAGTAGCCCATCTATTTTAGATAATTGTCCTCAGCAATGCTTCCTGCAGCAACTAAATCCTGAGAGTCTGCCATTTAAAATTCCTACAGTCTATCAACATTTTCTTCCACAAGAAATACAAACACCACCTTTACCAGTAGACTCCATGAAAGATCTTACCAAAAAAATTGAGCTATCTCTAGAACACTGTCTGAATATAAATAATAAGATGCCTCAATCTCAACAAACTACCCTAATCACAATGTTGCAAGATCAACACAAAGCTTTTGCATGGGACTATGGGGATATGAAGGGAATAGATCCTCAACTTTGTACCCATAGGATCTACATTAAGGAAGATTGTTCACCTGTTAGGCAGCCTCAAAGAAGGATAAACCCAACACTCAGGGAAATAATTAAAAATGAGCTCCGAAAATTGCTTGATGCTAGTTTTATCTACCCCATTTCAGACACTCAATGGGTATCTCCATTGGTGATCGTTCCTAAAAAAGGTGGAAAATGGAGAGTTTGTGTAGACTACAGAGAGCTTAATACATCAACTAAAAAGGATCACTTTTCACTGCCATTTGTTGATCAAGTAGTAAACTCATTGTCTGGTAAATAGTATTTCTCATTTTTGGATGGATATAGTGGGTATAATCAAATTAAAATTGCCCCTGGGGATCAAGACAAAATAAATTTTACCTATCCATGGGGGACTTTTGCTTACTCCGTCCTACCTTTTGGCTTGTGTAATGCACCTGCAACATTTCAAAGGGCAGTAATTAGTATTTTTGCTGACATTTCTCATAATTCTATGGAGATCTATATGGATGACTTCACCAAATTTGGAGAAAGTGTTGAAAAGATGTCAGAAGCACAATTTGTCTTTAAACAGTGAGAAGTGTTTTATGATGATGTAAGAAGGAATTGCTTTAGGCTATCATATCTCTCCAGCAGGAATTCAAGTTGATCCTGCAAAAATAGAAGTCATTCTAACTTTGCAAACACCTATGAAACAAAAGGATGTTAGAAGCTTCTTAGGACATGCTGGATATTATAGAAAATTTATTAAAGATTTCAGCAAAATAGCCAGTCCCTTGTATGCCTTACTGACTAAGGATTGTGAATTTAACTGGAATAAGGCCTGTGACAAATCTTTCCTGCAGCTTAAGAACTTACTTACTAAAGCACTTGTTCTTCAAGGACCCAAGTGGAGTCTTCCCTTTCATATAAAAATAGATGCTTCTGATTATGCCACAGGGGTAGTGTTAGGACAAAAGGACAATTCTATAGAACATGCCATCTATTTCATTAGCAAAAACCTTCAAGGCCCAGAATTAAACTATACTATCACAGAGAAAGAATTGCTAGATTTGTGTATGCTCTGAACAAGTTTTGGCATTATGTCACTGGTTACCAAATATTTGTTCATACAGATCATGCAGCAATAAGGTACCTCATGAATAAACCTGCCATATCTGGTAGATTAGCAAGGTGGCTACTATTGTTGCTGGAATTTGATATCACAGTTATTAACAAGCCAGGCAGGGCAAATGTGGTGGTTGATTTCTTGTCAAAACTTCAAACAAATTCACCTGCCACCTCAGAGGTAATTGATGATAGCTTTCCTGATGAACATTTGTTTTCTATTGTTGCTCAAACACTATAGTATGCAGATAGTGTCAATTATTTAGCAGCCAACAAAATTTCAGCTCACTTCTCACCAAAGGACATAAAGCTATTGATTGAGAAAAGTTTTAACTTTTCATGGATTGCAGATTGTTTATTTTACACAGGACCTGACCAAGTCATGAGAAGGTGTGTTAGAGAAGATGAGACATATGACATTTTGCATGCTTTTCATGATGAGCCATGTGGTGGGCACTTTGCATCTAAAATAACATCAATGAAAGTGCTTAATACAGGGTACTATTGGCCCACACTACACAAGGATGTTGTGGCCTACACCAGAAAATGTTGTAGATGTCAAAGAATGGGGAGACCAACAAGGTCTAATGAAATGCCCCTATATCCACAAGTGGTAGTTAGTCCCTTTGATAAGTGGGGAATGGATTTAGTTGGGCCTATTGATCCTCCATCCAATAGAAAATCCTACATTTTAGTTTGCACTGATTGTGTAACCAAGTGGGTGGAATTGAAGGCAATGACACATACACATGACCATAAAGTTGTTGAGTTCCTCTATGA
This sequence comes from Sequoiadendron giganteum, assembly GCA_007115665.2. Taxonomy (NCBI): domain Eukaryota; kingdom Viridiplantae; phylum Streptophyta; class Pinopsida; order Cupressales; family Cupressaceae; genus Sequoiadendron; species Sequoiadendron giganteum. Next base: position 95,734,376 of record CM021101.1, on the reverse strand, counting down.
ACAAATTTTTACTTGGTTTGGAGTACCAAGAGAGCTTGTTACTAATCAAGGAGCTCAGTTTACTTCAAACTTGATCACGCATTGATGAATGACTACAAGATCAGGCATAGAAAATCAAGCCCCTATCACCCTCAAGCCAATGGTCAAGTAGAGGTTACTAATAGAGAATTGGAGGCAATCCTTACAAAAAAAGTCCAGTTACACAAGAAATATTGGAGCAGTCATCTTCTAGAAGCAGTCTGGTCCTATAGGACAACATGGAAAACAACTACAGGGTTTACCCCTTTTGAGTTACTTTATGGAAAAACTGTCATGTTGCTAATAGAGTTTGAGCATAGGACCTTAAGGACTGCTCTTCAGCTTAAAATTGATCTTTCAAAAGCCTAAAAGGAATGCCTCCTATAGCTAAATGTATTGGATGAGATGCGGAAAGCTACCCTACAGCACACTAAAGTCATCCAGCAGCAAAGGAAGAAATGGCATGACCACAATATCCGAACTAAGCATTTCTCCGCTGGTGATTAGGCACTACTCTATGACTCCAGGTATAAAGAGACTCAAGGTAAGTTTACAACAAGATGGCTTGGTCCATATGAAATTGAAAATGTATTTGATAATGGTTTGGTTCAGTTGGCTACAATCGATCTTATCCGCTTTAAACTGTTGGTTAATGGACACCATCTTCAGTTGTATCATAAGCCTGCATCAAAAAAATAATTTATGAAGCAATTTATTTAAGATGCAGCCACTGACCTTCATGCAGTGAAAGGCTTCAGTCTTCTTCCTGTAGCATCTCTTTGAAAACTATGTTGTATGACCATAATAAAGGTTTTCTTTTAACGGAAACCACTTTCTCCATCACCATCCATCATCATCTATCACCATCATTCATTTCATCTTTCTTTTCTATGTCACCCATCCACGTCACCCATCCTACCGTACCACCTCCATTTATGATTTCTTTATCAAGCAGTCATTTCAGGCTGTGTTGTGATATCTCCCAACATCCGCGAGTATTTAATACAAGGTACACGATATTCTTTTTATTTGTCACATCATTCATTTATTTTATTTATTCATTTATTACAAGTGTCTATCAGTCATTACTACTCATTTTTTTCCTATCCTTTCACACATGTGAGGACACATGTCAAATCTTAAGTAGGGGGCGGGGATAATTTATTTCAAAAAAAATTCTTTTGCCAATGCCACGTTTGTTAAAAATAATTTTTAAATTGTACTTCCCAAGAATGAATGCAAACTTTTTCCCTGATCAGCAAGTTAATTGCTTAATTTAGTAGTTTATAAAAATCACTACATGCAATTGTCTTTTATATCATTTTTGGAAAGAAAAGAAAGGTAAACAAGCTGAAAAGAAAAGAAACAGAGCAAAGAAAAAGTGTTTTTCAAATTCTCAGAAGAGGTTAAGTTTCAGGGATTTTAAGCAATCAGTTTTTGAATATGGGTGGTCAGCTAGTAAGACATGAGCCAGCAGCTCATGAGGCCTTAACACAAGATCCTCGGGTGGTTCAGGCATTCATTATTTGTGGATGGTTGAACTATTTCCTGAGGATAGATTCTTTCAATGAAGAAGCTGCAGGTGAATTTCTGAAAACTCTTTCGGAAGGAGAGGCTGCAGTATGGGGTTTAACAGTTGCCGTAATAGAGGAACAAATTGCTGAAATGACTGGGCTTCCAGCAGTAGGAGAGAACTTCCCTTCAGGAAGGGATGCTGTCTCTTCCAGGGCAGAATTCACATTGCTAACGGATGGAACCTTGGAGGTTTCAAAGTAAGGATGCAAACAGGTCTCACTCTCTTATCCATATACAGAATATGCCTCCTTCATAATCAGGTATTTGACTTGTGAAGGACGCTTTTCTTATTTGCATTCCTACCATTTTAAATTGTTAATTCATATGAGGCACGGGTTAGCTGTCAACATCCCAAATTTCTTGTTAAATATTTTGGAGCGTAGTGCCTATGAAACTCAGAAGGGTAAAGATAATTCCATCACCCATCATGCCCTTATCAAATTGTTGATTGAGTGTTCTTTGAGGGATGTATCACCCCTTTCTTGGCAAGAATTTTCTACCCAGAAAGGACTGCAACCTCCAGAACCTCCCAGAACACTCCCTGATCAGCTCAAGAAAAAGAGAAAGAGAGTAGAGTCTATGAGTAGGGAAGCTGAGCAAGAATCATCTGCTCCTGCAGCACCTAGTCCTGTAGCCTCCACACCTAAGCCCTCTACCCAAATAAAAACTAGGTCTGCTACAAGGAAAGAAAAGGGGAAAAAAAAAGTAGGAGAACCGTCCAGTGCTAAGCATACCCTAGAAGCAAACCCTCAAACACAAAAGTGAAAATGTGCTACCCAACTTTTCCCTGCGGAAACACCTGTTGCCACCACAATTTCATCATCTTCCTCTCCGACTGAGTCTGAATCCCCTAGGAAAATTAGAAAGAGGAAAGCTGCAAAAGAACCTCCTGCATCTGCTACATTGCCTAAAAGGGCTTCAACAAGAAAACAGGGTAAAACTACCTCAACACCCGTTCAACCAGAAATTATAATCATTTCAGAGGAGTCTGAGGGGCCTAGTCATGAGGATTCTCATAGTGTATCTAAGAATGTTCCACACAGTTCCTCTATTGTTCCCGAGGAATTGCAAACAGAAAATGAGGAAGTTGAGGAAGTACAACATGGTTGTATTAATGAACAGAGGATGCCAAGTCTTAATGATTTGGCTGATGCAGTTGAGAGAATTTCAGGAGAAGCACAATCTCCTCCTGAGCAGCAAGAAGAGGAACCTGAACAAACTGAGATATTCATCGAAACACCATTGCCCACAGAACCATGTCGTGCATTGGTTGTGTACAAGAGAACAGTACTGATTGAGTATTTAGAATATCTTAAAATTGTTTGAAGGCCTGTGACACTTCAAACTTTGAGTTTCCGTCATTTGGCTAAAACTGAAATGCAACGAAGTCTGTGGGAAGAGGAGAAGAAGAAATTAAAGAGAGAAATTGAAAACCAAAGATAGGAAATCCAGGAAATAAAGGAGAAAATTAATGAAATGATGAAAGTAGCTGGGGAAATCATGGAATGTAGACCACCTCCTAGGGTGTATGCAATGTGCTTGAAGGAACAATTTTTGTGGTTCCAATTAATGAGAATTTCCAAAAATCTGGATCCTGTCATTCATTCTGCTAAAGAGTTTTATGATGCCTATTAGACATCACCTAATTGGTTAAGAAATTCTTTGTGTGAATTTTATTTGCATGGTTTGTTAATACCTTTTGAAACAGAGTGGAATCCACTCCTTTACATTGGTGACATTTATTTGAGGTCACTTATGTCTTGGGAAACTAATGAGATTAATTATGGGAAGCAATTAGAGGATTATGAGAAAGCTGAAAGGAAAGAACCAATTATCCTAAGACTAGAAAGCTCAGATCCTCAAATATTTCTGAGAACTTGGTTTTCTGTTACTTATGGATTTTATGATCCTGTAGCAAGAATAAAAATATTTAATCTCAGAAAACAGGTATATGATGAATTTAAAGGCCAACCATATTTGTTTTGGAAACTTTCATTTTCCGGAATCAAAACAAGGTGGGAGAAATTGATAGTTGGCCAAAGAAAATCTGAGCCTCATAGTCCTTTGAATTTCAGAGCAGCCATCAGAAGATCAGAAAGGTATATACAGCTGGGTTTCCAGGAAAGGTTTGAACTATGGTTGCCATTGAAATTTCACCCCCCTATTTTGATGTGGCCATTGTATCCTTATCTGGCCACAGATATTAATGAAACTAATGAAGCTCGCAGGTATGAAAGATGGCAGAATTACAGAGGCTTCTACTACAAGTTTAGGACTTCAATGCAAGGCCATGCTACTTCTATCGATTTCAGGGAAACAACCAGGAAGGTTAATGCTGGAGGACTAGCATTAACATAAGTAGGGGGAAAATGATGAGCCCAAAATATGCTCGTAATTTGAATATCATAATGTATTTTTAAATACCCTTACTCTTTTTAATGGTTGTTTTAAACTCTGTAGTTATAAAATTTTATCTTAAATCGAGTAGTATCCTATGACAATGCATTCCTATATTCCTATAGCTTAATAACTCTGTATGTCTATATTCATCGCCTTGTTTGACTTCCCAATTGACTGATTGGATACATTTGGTTTTTGGATAAATGAGATGAATTTAATGTGTGATTAATGAATGAGTATCGTGTTATTATATGCATTCCTTCTTTTTCCTATGTTACCATGTGTTTCACAGGTTGTTGAAGTTTCCATGAATGAGTCAATGCGCAACAAACCTCGGCCCTATAGTGAAGACCATTTCCACGACGACATCGAGGAAGTTGTTCCAACGAAGACTCTATGTCTGGGTCATTGAGAGGAGATCTAAATGGTCATCAATCTAGGAAGAGTGGAATGCTAGATTCTCTCTGAATCAATTGAATAGATATGCTTTCATTTATGGAAGTCTATTCCTCAGAATTAGGAAGCATCTATGTCCGCATTTTTCTCTGTTAAGTTAGTTAGTTAGATGTTTTTCTATAAATAAATGTTCCTCCTGCGCAAGTGAACAGATTAGAGAGATTAGACTATACTAGAGAGTAGAAATAGAACAGAGTATGTTAAGAGCAGTGTTATAATGAGAAAAAGAGTTTTGTGTTAGTTTTCTTACAAGCAGAACAACCATGTATGTGATTCCAAGTTTATGAATAAAAGCTAATGAAGTTTTGAGTTTAGTTCTTGCATAGTTTGGTTGATGCTTGCTAAGGGGGCCCACTTAGTAAGTATCTTTAGTTAATTGTTTATTTCCTATTGTTTATCAGTTAGAATTTCATTCCAGAAAGTTTCAGCACAAACTCAGTCTTATATTGTTCCTACAGCATAAGGAATCCATCCCTGTGTCTGTTCCTACAACATAAGACCACTTCATGGTTTGTTTCTCAGTAATAGTTGTCATTATTTCTGTTCTAACTAAGTTATGCTTAAATTGATAAGACTTTTCCTTACATTCCTGCATTAGAAGTAGAATTATTTTCATGTATTTATTTCTAATAGGTTGTGGCTAAAATCAATTCTTAGTGCACATACAATGCCACTCCATTTCAAGTATACGTTCCCTAGTTTGAAAAAATAAATGAACGACCATGAGAAGATGTTAGTCACCTGCTGGAATGTCCAATTCCTAGGTTAGGATTTTTCATGACTTTTATATCCTTTTGTGGGCAACAACCACCATACTCAATACCATGTATTTTGTCAAAGGCAAAGTATGCTAACTATAAACATGGGTTTCCAAACTCTTCCAAAGGCTGCACCAAGATTATCTTATGTGCCCTTATTTACTTCTTTACTTCCAACATATTTCATATTTCAAACATATTTTATTGCCACCACATGGCTCACCCAAATCATCCTTTCAAACATAGTATAATAATCGATATAACTTCATTGATTCGTATTAATCAATTTCTATCAATCGATTCACAATATAAATTGACATATATAATATGATATATTTGTTTATTATATATATGATGCACAACTATCAACTACACTTAGGTGCATTGTGATAACAACAATATTCATGCCTTCAAATTCTTATAATCATTTTCTCAAAACTTCAAATATTGTAACAAATTGTACATGCCAACATATCCTTGTTAAATTTCAGCCTTGAGATTGTTATTTGTTAAGATTACTTCTCTTCTCTTAGATGCAAATTAACTTTGATAAATTCTAACTCTTAAGGATTGTCAATTATCCCATTGATTCCTTTTAGTGTAGAAAAATAAATGTGGATTAACCTCTTAAACTTGTAGCCCTTAAATGAATATATTTTGTGAATGTTGTAACAACAATTTCAGCTATGAAGTAACATTATATCTTGAGAATTTCATAAAACATACACAACAGAAAATAATCACAACCCAAATGTTTTATTCATGGCAATCAAGATGGTAACACACGTACATAACCTCCACAAATCCAACTAGGAAGTATCTCTTACAAACTTGCCAACTATCCACCTTTACAAACTTACAAAATTCAGAAATGTTTCACTTAGCAAGTCACCATGAACGCCCAATTTATTTTCCTCAACAAAATTGATGTAGTTCCCTTGGAGAATTATCTTCAACATCACCTATGGACATCCTCTTGATGACCTGAAAACATCATAAATATACTTGGGCTCTTCTCTTTTTTTCAATCCTCTTTGGAGCCAAACTTCCATCTACTTATAATATCTCCTTTGCCAAGTTTCATCTTCCTCTTTTGGGCTTCAATGACTCTTGGTATTCTTCTTCTTGCTTGGTGGAATCCAACTTGGAGAAATATGACTCTTAGGCTTCCTTTGCTTCTTTTCTTCATGACTTGGGTGCTTTTAAGACTCTTCATCAAGTCCAATCTTTGTCTTCTAGCATGTAGGTGACTAGGATTTTGTCCATATGCAATTTTCCTTGTCTTTTCCTTGGAGTGTAGGAGAATTAAAATATTTATTTTATTTACTCCAAATTCTGATTAGAAACCTACAAGACAAACAAATGGGTTAAATAAATAAAATATATATGCAAGATTGTTTGTGATCCCAAATGCTCCTGCATCATACACCCAAGGGAAAAATAAACTCAAGTCCACTTGAGTGCATATCTTTCCTCTCTTCATTTTTTTTGCAACTTGCCTTTAGGTTTTGCATCAAACCTCCTTTCTCTTCTTTCAATCAAGGAAATTTTTTAAAGCTTTACCCAAGGCTAAACTCATACTCTCCCTCTTTCTTGAAGACATTTCTTGCGCACACATACACATTAACCACAAAATTTGCACAATCTTTTCTCACAATATGGAGATAATCACACACTTCCATATCTATCAAATCCCACAACTATCCTCTACCCAAAAAAGACTCTGGAAGATGAATCTCTCAAAACCCCCTCTACCAACTGTCACATAGTGGATGAATTTTACACACCTACCAAACTTCATCTCTGTTGGAGGACAACCAACATGATTCCTATAGAATCAATAGCCTCTCAAGGCTTCTTCACTCTCTACCAATTCTTCACCCACGGTCCTGGTGGATTCTCTCCACTCTCAAGATCTCCTGCTTTGATACCAATTTGATGCAGAGCTATCAACTTCACTTATGTGCATTATGATAACAACAATATTCACGCCTTCAAATTCTTATAATCATTTGCTCAATACTTCAAATATTGTAACAAATTGTATGTGCCAACATATCCTTGTTAAATTTCAGCCTTGAGATTGTTATTTGTCAAGAATACTCCTCTTCTCTTAGATGCAAATTAACTTTGATAAATTCCAACTCTTCAGGATTGCCATTTATCCCTTTGATTCCTTTATTTGTAGAAAAATAAATGTGTATTAACCTCTAAAACTTACAGCCCTTAAATGAATATATTTTGTGAATGTTGTAGCAACAATTTCAACTATGAAGTAACATTATATCTTGAGAATTTCATAAAACATACAAAGCAGATAATACTCACAACCCAAATGTTTTATTATTTTCAATCAAGATGGTAACACACATACTCAACCTCTACAAATCCAACTAGGAAGTGGGTGATCCCACAATGTTGGTTTACAATTTCTCGGAGATTCTATTTTTTGTTGAAATCACATATTTTTAGAAAATATAATGAATTAAGCCTTAAAAAGTTTCATTTGAAGGATTCCAAATGAAGAGGTTTTGATCAAACCACCTTAGATCAAACCCCCTTGGATAGAACCCCGCTAGTTTTAAACCATACCTATAACAGAGTCTCCTTTACACCTATCAAAATGCTAATAAAAAACCACATTTGATTTACCTTTTGGCGGATCAAATGAATTCATTTAAAATTTATTTTTTCTAAGTATGTAGTATTTATTATAATCTTCCCAAAAATTATAATTTTAAATAAATTTAATTTAATTATTATATTTATTTTTTATTTCTTATGAATGTAGGTTTATCACCTAAAATCAAGCTCTCTATTTTGCACATGTGGAAAAATAGAAGATTATCAAAACAAAATTGGAAAATTATGAGTGCACCAGATATTGAAGTCCTTGATCCAACATAAAAAAAAATTGATTTTCAATACATACAAAAAAAGTTGTGTTATACAGTCTGCCTATGTCTGAATTGTAATTGGTTTGAATTCAAAATTTGATTAAGGAAACAATATTCAATAAAATACTATGAAACCAATTGGAATCACTAGATATCATAGTTACAAATCTAAATTCTAAAAAAAATATAATTTTTTCCTTCATGGAAAAAAGTTATGTGTTATACGGTGAGTGTGACTCCTTAAAAATGTTGTTTACTGAAAAAAACTAGTTTTTGAAGGAGATGCAAAAATAAGTGCAATATGATTCTAAATTTTTTGAAAAAAATATATTTAGAATCTACAGACAAAAATTCACAATTCACTAGTTTGCATCATCTTCAAATTCCTCACGGTTTAGCCGCCATGGGTGTCTGAAAGTGAAGATTTAGTTAGAAAAAATCAGTTCAGTGTCTAGTTTGGCCAAAAATTGTAAACTAGTATTGTGGGATCACCCAAGTATCTCTTACAAACTTTCCAACTATCCAACTTTACAAGCTTACAAAATTTAAAATTTTTTTACCTAACAAGTCACCATGAACGTCCACTTTCTTTGCCTCAACAAAATTGATGTAGTTCCCTTGGAGAATTATCTTCAACATCACCTATGGACATCCTATTGATGACTTGCAAAAAATCATAAATAGACTTGGGCTCTTCTCTTGTTAATCCTCTTTGGAGCCAAACTTCCATCCACTTATAATATCTCCTTTGCCAAGTTTCATCTTCCTCTTTTGGGCTTCAATTACTCTTGGTATTCTTCTTATTGCTTGGTGGCATCCAACTTGGAGAAAGATGACTCTTAGGCTTCATTTGTTTCTTTCCTTCATGACTTGGGTGCTTTGAAGACTCTTCATTGTCCAATATTTGTCTTCTAGCATGTAGGTGACTAGGATCTTGTCCATATGCAATTTTCCTTGTCTTTTCCTTGGAGTGTAGGAGAATTAAAATATTTATTTTATTTACTCCAAATTTGATTAGAAACCTACAATACAAACAAATGGGTTAAATAAATAAAATATATATGCAAGATTGCTTGTGAGGCTAGATGCTCCTGCATCAATATATAATTCCTCGAATGTATATATATAATATTGTAAATTTCTGTCATTCAAATAGATATATATAGATATTTATCAAAAAAATCATATACATATAAATATATATATATATATGATAACATAATTATATACAAATATATTTTATATATATTTATCGCTATTTCAATAATCATATTAAATCACATATTATCATGTACTCATCAATTGATGAATATACGTGCGAGGTATATATCTCATTGACTAAACGCAAAATAAATAACCCACACATATCAAAGTGACTCAATCACATAACCCGAATCAAAACATTCACAAACAAGATCATAATAAATTATAAATCATACTCAAGCTAAGCTATGGATAACTTACCATTTCCCAAGTTTTTATCCTAACTCGACCAAACTACAAGTACGTGTGTGAAAGCTCAATTTAGGCCTTCTCAAAGGTTACCAGATGTTGCACAGGTGGCTATCATTGCAATAAAATATTGACCTATCAATGCCTGATACAACCACTCAATTTATACAAGATCCAAGATCCATAGGAGGTAGTTAAGCCATGTCACAAACCCAAGCGACATGCTACATAGCACAAGGAAACCAAGGGTGAAACTATTGCAACAATCCCCCTAGTATAAGTGAGGGGTTCAAACCTATGACCTCGGTTCTGATACCAATTTTTGCACAAGTGGCTACCATTGCACCAAAATATTAACTTGTTAATACGTGATACAACTACTAGATTTATACAAGATCCAAGATCCATAGGAGGCGGTTAAGCCATGTCATTAACCCAAGTGTCACATTGCACAACACAAGGAGACCAAGGGCGAAACTCTTGCAACATTAGACCAAGCCCCTCTCCTGAGTGATACTTCCCCTCTCTTCTGGAGGCTCAACTTGTTCCTTCATTCAACTTAGTACAACACCAAGTTAATTAGACATTCACATTAAATCCTTTTGCATCATAAAAAAAAGCAATATTAGAATGTTCAAATTGTAATACATATACTCTCATTGCATTTCATCAATACAAAACATATTCATTCCTTTGAAATCAATAACATCTTATTGCATATTTCATTATTTCTTTCACCTGGTAAACATATTAAAGTCACAAATTTCATTTATCAACACTTTCACTCATGAAGGTAAAAGTAACTTAGTAATGATGAAATAGGGTGTAGCATTTTTTTTATTGTGTTTTGTGCCTAAGCTATGGGGTGTGTAGGGGTTTTTTATGTAGGTCTTCTTTTTCTACTTTTTCTTGTAAGTGGTATGGCCTCAAAGGAAGGCTCAAGGCTTAAGAAAAATGTGACATATGGGGTATTTTGATAGGGAATGACCCATCCTTGATCAAGCATATGAATATGGTTGATTTTTTAAACAAATCTCTGAGTGGGGAGGGTTCATCATAGAATGGGGGTCCTTGTATCCTAAAAGTAAATGGGTGTTTTAAAATAAGCCATGACCATCTGATATTGGTGATTCAACCAAAATTGGTAGAGGAATATATTAACTATCTGGCTAACCATGCATTAATTTGCAAGTTTATGGGGATCAGGGTTCCTCTCCTCTCATTGGAAGCTTGGGCTCAGTGAGCATGGAATCTTGAGGGTGATATGGAGGTGATGATGGCTACAAATAATTATTTCATGGCAGCGTTGAATTGCCTAGAGAATAAAAATAAGGCCTTCGAGGGAGTGCCCTATTTCTATAATCAAGTTGTCCTTTTCATGAGACCTTGGCATGTTAGCTTCAATCCTATGGAGGAGCTCCCATCAAGAGTTCCTATTTGAGTGTGACTCCCCTGGTTGCCATTAGAGTTATGAAGGAATGAAATTATTCATATGATTTTGTTACTTCTTGGCAAGCCAATGGGTCTATCCCAGTAAACTCTAGATAAAAGGGTTATTTCCTTTGCTCAAATTTGCATTTAAATTGATTTAAATAAACTATTACTAGAATTTTTTGAAATCCAGCTTGGTTCTTCTTCCTATATTTAGTAGCTATATTATTAAGCTCTTCCATTTTTATGTCAAGTGTGTCATGAATATGAGAACTTATAGAGGAAGGGTCCTAGGGTTGACCCAGCAGGGGTCCAATCTCGTGTGCCTCCTTGTCAAACACCTAAGGTAGACAAAGGGAAATCTCAGGTATCTCTATGGAGGATGTATATACGGATGGCTTTATTCCAATAAATCCCCAAAACAAGGGTAGAGGGCTGCAAAGGCCTTTGAAGGATAGTCAAGGTGAAGGGGTATTCAATAATTTTTATGTTTTAGATACTTTCGACCAGAAAGAGGGGATTCTAGAAGGGATGTATCAATGAGGCTATTGATTTGGTGATAAACCAAGAGGGACCTAGAATTCAACCTAGATAGTCCTCAAGAGGGACCTCTACACAGGTGGACATAGAGTTGGCTCCTAGGGTTTCTTGTGTATTAGAAACAATCAAAAATAATGAGAAGGTTGAAGATTCAACAATAGCTAGGCCTACACTCCTACTAGAGAAAGGGGATATTGACATAGGAGAGGTAAGTATATCTTCACCCACTTTAGTATTGCAGAAAAAAATCCTAAAGAGGGGTGTTGCGGAGAAATATTTTAAAGTTGGACGAAAGAAGGATAAAAAAAAAATTGATAAGGGAGAAGTTGGTGGAATCTGGGTCAATCAAAACTATTGACTCACACTTCTCCAATTCTCATAAATGATCATTCTCTCTTGGAATTTAAAGGGCTTGAACAATAGCCTTAGACAAAAAGTTGCTCGTGAGATAATTAGAGCTCATTCACCGGATATAATATTTCTAAATAGTAGAAAAAGTTGTCAACGGATAGTATGTATAGTATGGATACGAAATTGTGGTGGAGATGCCATTGTCAATGCATTAGTGCTCAAGAAAATTATAGGGGAGTTTCTTGTTTATGGAATCCCCTAAATATTTATTCCTTGTGGTGGATCTCTAAAAAGTCTTCAATTTTTGGGGTATTTTCTAGCTTGGAGACTAGTGATATTATCATGTTTTCCAATGTTTATGCCCTAACTGATTTTCTTGGTAAAACTAGTCTATGGTCCCATATCCGGTAATTTCAATCCTTATCTCCTTTCCAGCCTTGGATCTTGGTCGAGGACCTCAATGTTATTATCACTCTAGAGGAAAGGAGGGAGTAGTGGAAAAATTGGATCCCTCCATTATTCTGAGAGATAATATTTCATATTTGAACCTAGTTGACATAAAGCCTAAGAATGGATTTTTCACCTAGAGTGACATAAGATGTGGCAAGGATTCTATTTTGGAGAGGCTAGATAGATTTTTGGTGTCTAGCTATTGGCTTAACAACAACTATGCATGCATCTCTAAGATATTGGAGTGGCATGGTTCAGATCATAGGCCTGTCATATTTTTAGCTACCTTGGTGAGGGCTAAAAGAACCCTTCCTTTAAGTTCCAGCTAATATGTTTGTGTGATCCCTTGCTACAATATCTTATGATGGAATGGTGGATTAGAGGTAGACTAGCCTTTGGAATGTTGATGTAATCCTTTGTAAAAAGGTTAAAATTTATGAAGATCTAGCTCAAGAAGTGGAATAGATTATGCTTTGGTAATATCTCTTAGGCTAAGATAGTTGCGCAGTCCCTCTTGGATTCTATCACTCATCAAATTAGGGAATATGGTCTTTCTAAGGTTCCATTAGATAAGAAATGAGTTCTTTGAGGGAAATAGAGGAACGGGAACTACGCAAGGAATTATTTTGGAAACAGAAGGCCCAAATCAATTGGATTGAAGAAGGGGACAAAAACACAACTTTCTTTTTTAATTAAGTCAATTCCAGAAGGCATGGGAATATGATCTTTTCCCTTGTCTCATCTTGAGGGGTTCAAATAAACTCCTTATCTAATATATCTAGAGAGGATTATCAGCACTTCTCCTCTTTATTCACAGAGGATTCACCTTTGTGTGGATGAAGAGGAGAATCTTATTTTAGCATGCATCCCCTCTTTCGATTTTTTGGAGGTGAATGAGAATCTTGTTGGGCCCATTTATTTAGAAGAGCTAGAGGGTATTGTGTTTCAACTGAAGAAGGGGAAGACCCCTAGACCCAATGGCTTCCCAGCTAAATTTTTTCAAGAGTATTGGGAGATTATAAAATTGACCTATTGGAAGTTCAGAAATCCTAGAAGAACAAATAAGTGCTGAAATCAAAGAATGCTATCTTTCTAGCCCTTATCCCCGAAAGAGAGTAGGATAATTCACTAAACCTATTTAGACTCATTACTCTTTGTAGTGTGGTATGTAATATTATTTCTAAATTGATGGTTGAAATAATTAAGCCATGGATGAATAGGATCATCTTTGAAGAGCATGGAGGACTTTTGGCAAGCACATAGATTATGGATGGGATGATAATTATTGTGCATGTCATTAATTCTATGGAAAATTCAAATAGAAGGAAATTTTTATCAAATTGGACATGGATAAAGTGTATGATTGGGTAAAATGGTCTTATCTGCAAAAATTCCTCCTAAAGTTCAAGTTTGGAGATGATTTGGATAACTAGGTGATGAGTTGTGTTACAATAATTTCCTATTATGTTATTATCAATGGTGAACCCTCTGTGTTGTTTTATGCCTCCTAAGGTATCTACCAAGGAGACCCCATATCTCCCTATTTGTTTATTTTAATGGCGGAGGGATTGGGAAGAATCATTAAGTTTAATGTTAGACAAGGTGGTATTCAGGGGTGGAATTGGGGTAATTGTTTGCCTCCTCAATCTCATATGCAGTTTGTAGATGACACTACTTTGATGGGTGTAGCCTTTAAATCAAATAAATGACTAACATCAAACGAACATTAGATATCTATCTTGTGACCTCGAGGAAACAGATTAATGAAAAAAAATCTCCCATATTTTTCTTCAACACCCCTCCTATTATTCAATATTGAATTGCTTGTATCCTTAGATTTCAAATTGGGGTTATTCCCTTGTTGTATCTTGGTATTCCTCTCTCTATTGCATCATTATTGAGGAGAACTTAGAAAAATATGCTCAATAAGGTTTGAGATTAGGTTAGATTTTGGACCCATCGGTGGCTCTCCTTTGTTGGGAGAGTGTTGTTGCTAGAATTAGTGTTCCAAGCTCTACCCATTTATAGGTGCATAGTCTAGACTACTCCAGTAAGCTTCATCAAGGATCTGGATGCTCTTGCAGGAAAATTCTTATGGGTTGGTAATTTTACTTCGTCAAAATGGAGCCTGGTAAAATGGGATATTATATGTAAACCTCTATAGGAGGGAGGCCTTGGATTGTGGTAGGCTAGCCTCTTTGGGCTGGCATTGGTTGCTAATCTTTATTGGAGGTGGTGCACCAATCAAGATCTTTCTTGGGCCAAGATCCTCATAGCTAATTATTTGATGGGATTTGCATATGAGGATGTTCCTAGAACTTTCCTAGTGGGAAAGGGGTCTATGATCTAGGACACCCTCAAAAGGGTTGCTAATTTTATTAATCAAGGCCTATTATAGATTTATAATAGGGGTACTGAGGATTTTCTCTAGTTTGACTCTTGGGATGGATTTTTCTCTATTTTGTTAATGTATCCTCATTTACAAGTGTAAGATTTGGATATGGAGATAGCCACCCAAGATCTAAATGTTAGGAATAAGGTGTCTCAACCTTGGTTAATTCCTATTCTTATTATTTGTTTTGTAAAATGTATTTCTTGCAAATAATGTAATTAAGTGTGAGTGTACATGTCTAGTTTGCATGTTGATGTGTCACTCCACTTAATGTGTCGGCATCTTGAATTGTGTGTAAAGAGATCCTGAAATATATTCCTATGACATAAGAGCTTATGGAAGATTCAAGGGAAGTACTGAGGATTTTGCCCTCTAGTTTGACTCTTGAGGATGGATTTTGTCTTCTATTTTGTTAATGTATCCTCATTTACAAGTTCTTCATTTTCTGTATGTATGGTATATTGCTGGATATGGAGATAGCCACCCAAGATCTAAAGGCCTATGGAAAGAACAAAATACTCAAAAGATCAATATGACAAGAATAAACGGTAATCCTATCAATGAATGTAAAAAAAATCAATGTATAATGTGAGAGAGACCCTTGGTTATATAGCTAAGGTGAGGCATAATATGTCATAAGATTATGATAGGTGTCTTAATCTTATGATATGAGACAAATTATCATAACTACCTAGGAAATAATAAAATCTAAACATGACAATTGTCTTCTAGAAATAATCTTAGGACCTAAGTAAGCTTAATATGTGAATATGTCCTCTAAGTCTCTAGTAAGTGAATTAACTAGGTACAAGACATTTATTCACACCAACACCCCCCCTTAAGTGCAACTTAAGGAGAATATTAGTATGACACAAAGATGGGTTCTGAATACAAGGCCATGTTAGGTACCCATGTATAAATCCAATGCAATCCCTCACAAATAGGGAAAAGGAGAAAACTCAGTGGGATAAAATTCCTCCCAAAAGAGAAAAAACAAGAAACTACTCTAAAAAATATGAGAAATACAAAACCTCGTGTGAGGAAAAATCCCCCCCATAAGAGAGAATGAAGAAGGTCAAGTGACCCCCCCTGAAGAAACATCTCGCACCCCCAAGAGATTTTGAAAATGGTGATACATACTCTTAGTGAAGGGTTTGGTGAATATATCTTCAACCTACTCTATTGTAGGACAATACAGCAAATCAATGACCTTATCTTGTATCAGCTTCCTGATGTGGTGCATATGGATATCAATGTATTTGGTCCACTAATGTTGAATTGGATTCTTCTAGATTTGGATGTCACTTTGATTGTCACAATGAAGGATCAGGGACCATGGAATGGTGAAGCCAAACTCAGATAGAATATTCTAAAGCCAAATAGCCTCAATAACATCATTAATAGCTCCTCAATACTCAACCATAGTTCAAGAGAGAGAAATAGCATGCTACTTCTTACTCTACCAACAAATGGGGCTAGAACCAAGATGAAATTTATAGCCAAAAGTGGACTCACATTCATCAAGATCGCCAACCCAATCAAAATCTGTATATCCAACCAAGTTGAGTATTGTACCTATTACATAGTGAATTCCATAATGTGGAGTACCTTGTATGTAATGAAGGATGTGTTTTTAATCTTTTCAATGAATCTCATGTGGTTTCTACATGAAGCATGAAACCATGCCAACCGCAAAATAAATATCAGGGCATGTGTGAGTCAAGTATATGATACTCCCAACAAGCTGACGATACAAAGTGGCATCAACTAGTGAAGTAGAACACTTGGCCTCAAGTTTGTCTCCTAATAGAAAGGGGATAGGTGTAGCCTTACACTCAAACATGTGGAACCAAGTTATAAGGTCAAGAGCATACTTGGGTTGAGCAAGAGTGATCTCAATCTTGAGAAAGTAGTGCAAGGGGCCTAAGTCATTCATAGAAAATATGTCATGTAGAGAAGATTTGACTCTACCAATGATAGATGACGAAATCCCTATAATGATCAATTCATCAACATAGAGAACTAGAAGCAAATGAGAGTCATCCTATTGTAAAATATAGATATTTAGATCTGAGTGGCACCTAGAGAATCTTGTTGAGAGAAGAATGGAGTCCATCTTGGCACACCAAGCCTGAGGAGCCTGTTTGAGGCCATAGAGAGACTTTTAGAATTTGAAAACCAAAGAAGACTCTTGAACAAATCCCTGTGGTTGCTCCATGTAAATCTCCTCTGAAAGATCTTCATGAATAAATTCACTCTTCACATCCATTTGATGGATAGCTCATCTATGAGCTACTGCAATGGCAAGACTCAAGTGAATGGAGTTCATCTTAGCAATAAGGGAAATGTTTTCTATTGTCACATAAAACTACACCCTACTAAACAATAATTCAACATTCCAATTTAAAAATGGAAACAACCTTGAGGTTTTGGGACCTTACACGAGTGAGGTTGAATCTTTGGAGAAGTTCGCCTTCCTCTTCCAAACTAAGTGTAAATTTGTTGGTCTAACCAACACATTAAAACCCTATCACTACCCTAGTCTAAAAAATCACAAAGGAAAAGGGATAGAAGGAGAACATAAAAATGAAAGGGAGGTGATGCACCAAGATAGAAACATGTTTCTTATTGCCTCTAAACAAAATAATACATCAATAAACAACTAAAACACATATTCAAACATTAAGGTAAATAGATTTTACACAAACATGCAAGAAATAACAATGATAATAGAAAAACTTTATTAATATAAAATCTTAGAAGAAATATTTACAATGGCAGAATGCAATGTCTACAATAGAAAATCCTACAAAAGATAGAGGAAGAACCCTTCAAAAAGATACAAACATTAACTTTATAGTTTAGGCATAATTGAGGATTGAATTCAAAACCCTAACCCTAACCTAACTAGGTTTTGCAAGAAAATGAGTTCGATCAAATTTCAAATGATTTGAATTTCTCCCAACAAGCCATAAAGGCTCTAACAACTTGAACAATTCCTAGAATGATGACTCATAATGCAAGGATGGGCACCCATGAAATCCCTAGAAAAATATTGGACTAACATTACCCTAACAAGAGAATATGGAATTTGCAACACCTCAAGGAGTAATGGCACTAACCAAAAATCAATACAACCCTGAAAAAGCATGAAAATTTGATCCATAGTCAATTAGATTTGATCTAGTAGTTGGGAGTGTCGCTAAGACATCAATTCTACAAATTTGACGTGAACAAGAGCAATTGGTTGTTGAAGTTTGAATGTTAGTCATTGGATTGGAGATGGATGGCTGAGATCGAACATTGAGCCAAGTTTAAAACATCATCATTGATCTCCACCTTCAAGTCAGTTCTGTTTGTCATGCATCACACATTTGACTTGATCCTTTCAACATGAAACAATGATGCTCCAAGGAACAACATAACCCATATATTTTCCCATCGTGCATCGCGCAAACCACTCCATCGCTTTGCTTCACAACAACAATGTGAATCATGGGTGTGATTCCACCTTATTCATTGGATGTTCATTGTTTAATCATAGCCCTTCATTTCTTATTGTGAAAAGGCACCCACCAACAAAATGTAAAGACACGATGTGATGAGTAGCTTCGATGGAAGGAATATTTGCTAGAATATTTTCCCATCGCTCATCACTTATCATTGTAACACTTCAAAGTTCCACTCATACTCCAATGATATAAAGAAAATAGAAGCCTTTCATTGTTCATCGTGTGTCGCAGAAGTTTATCTGAAATTAAAATGTCTTTGGGGATAGGCGATGTGGGCACAAGATGTTGGCATGTGGCACAATCATAACCCATATTTATTTTACTACCTATCACTCATTGATCAAATGAATTGAGTGGTGAAAGGTTTCCTGTGGTGTGAAGGACTGATGCGATGCGAAAGAACAACAAAGGCTATTGTGTGTCATGGAAAAGGTGAAGCAAGTAAAAGGACTTTAGCGATGCAAAGGATTAGAGTGATACAAGGGAGATGTAGTCCATCGCATGATATGAAAGTGGAATACAAAGGCCAAAGATTATTACGACAATCGATGCAAATGAAATGAGTTCATCACTCATCGTGGAAATGAAGCTGATGAGCATTAAGGTTTCAGCTATGGGTGATACAAAGACATAAGTGGCAGTAATTAGCACGTGCTTCAAAGTTGTTCATAAAGAAGGGATAGCCTAGGTAAAATGAAGAATGGGGACATTAACACTTTTAACTTAGGGACACAAGACTAACTAGGCGCAAAAGGTCAACATGAGTTTATAAAAAAAGTGCACACCAAGATCATGGGTTTAGGATTTAAGCACATAAGGTTTTTTAAAGCCCTATCTTGCAAGTTCATAACCCTAATCAGACACAATTGAGGAGTTTCAAAACCTCAAAGACCTAGATTCATAAAAAATAATCATGGACTTCAACAAGATGCACACATATGATCTCTTTGATCAGATATAAATGATGTGCATCCAAGGGTGGCATTAAATATGTCAACATTTTGGCAATTTCTATGGGATGATTGCCTATTAATCATAGAATAAAGGGGCCTTATCAGTACATTGGGTACAAATTCATGAAAGGGGTCAACAAATTGGGCCTCCCAAGGGAAAAAAAACATGTGTAGACCTACACTTAAAGGGAAGTAAGGAAAGTAGGAACATACATTCCCTTAAGGAGAATGAGGGTGTACAAAGGACTTTAAGGAAAGCAAAAAATTTACAATATATACATGAAAACTATCTAAAAGAAAATAATGAAATCTTTCCTCTATCAAAGATGAACCTTTTGAAGGAGTTTATTTTCCTCAAACCATAGTTTCAAACCTCACCTAGGTGCAACCACTAAAAACTGCTACCAACATGCATGGAAATGCACAAAATGCTTGCAAGGTGAAGGATCAGTTCAATGTAAATTTTTCCATTGCAAGGAAACCATATGATGCAAGTGTTAGAATCATCTAACATTGGTGTCTTAGTTGAACATAAAATCACAGGGGTAAAATTTTTTGAAGACAAGTCAACATATAAGAGAAAACCTTTTGTAGAGGGAAGAGAACTCACCTTACAAAAGGATGGGCCAATTTCAACACCGCTAACCTCCTCATTGCATGAAGTGAACAAAAAGAGAATGTTTCCAGCTCACATGGTGATGCAAAATATGCCAAATCTGATTTTTGATCTACACAAGGAATCTCTTCTTCATGCACCTCAAAATAAAATATTTAAATCTCTGGCATACAATCAAACTAAGCAACGAGAACATCACTCTCTAAAAAAATGTGTGGTTGCTCAATGGTGGAATTTTCAACATGTTAGTTATGTTGAATACCCAAGATACTAAGAGGGGAGAATCAGTATATTCTTTAACTTATTGAAAAAACACCATCCAATTACTCCAATGCATATAACATTAAAGATGAGAAAAAACATTAATAGAACATGAAACCACACAACACATGAACACTAAAAAATTTACGTGGAAAACCCAGAATGGGAAAAACCACGATGAGGATTAGCTCACAATATAATGTAGTTCCAAAACTAGATACAAAAAGAGGCTCACTGCCAGATACAAAAGCTCACTGCTTACATAGAGGACTCACTATCCAAGCAAGGAGGCTCACTACCTACAAAATCATTACAATAAAAAAATCTCTTATAGCCAAAATATGAACTAATGAAGTTACACCTAACAAGTGCAGATTCAGTTCATTTGATGCTCAATAAAAAAACTTAATACACTTCATCATTTTTTCACACTTCGCTTCACATTCACACCATACTTCACATTCAAGTCATAATTCGCATTCCAATTCACTTCAACAATCTCAAAACAATCGAATATATATTATATATCTGATACATCTGCAAGCATCAATTAGGTCGGCCTAATTAGATCCAATCTTTATTCATCAAAAAGACTAACTGTCAGCTCCAAGTTAGGACAAAACTTCTCCAAAATATAATTCAACCGTGTAGCATGCTATATCATGTCGGCTTGGATTCGCACATGCATCCATAATACAAAATAATCCATTACAATATTAGTTATTCATTAGGTCGGCCAAGGATAGACCTAATAACAAAATGTAATCAACAGAATAGTGCCAACTTGTCATACAAGTACATGAGCACACAAGATTCTAAACTTACAGGCTTCCATCATCCAAAAAAATTTCCCAAAACCATGAGCAATGATGATCATTGGGGGAGGATTGCAAACCAAAATATCGAAGGATGTAAACTTTTTCTTCATACCGATTGAGAGTACTAGATCAAATTGACAACTCAATCAACATGGTGATATCAATGACAACACAAAGTCTACACAACTAGACACTCTTCTTCATTCCTCCAACAATCTCCCCCTTTGTCATTGATGGCAACATGTTCCAAAATAATGTATAACCCTTTGCATACCTTCACATAGTTCTTCATTATTTTCTCTCCCCCTTTGACATCAAGGACAAAGGGCGACCAAAAATAGGGTGTAAATGTATGTACATGGTGACAATGTATATACAAAGAAATTCTAAGTCCCCATTTCAAACAAAGAAACTCCAACTCCAAAGTTGCGAACTCCAAAACTCCCCCTTTGTCCATCAATTCAATATCTCTTCTTGTTTTTATTTTTCTTTTCATTTTTCTCCCCCTTTTTTCCATCATTGGAAAAAGGGCCAAAATTTGAACATTCAGAAACTCAAGTAAAAATAACGCTTTTCACTTGAAATTTTTTCTTTTACCTCTCTCTCATGGTTGGAAGAATCCTCTTCCAAGATAGCACTACGGAATCCATTCTAGTACACATGCTATCCAACAAATTCAACAGTGTAAGGAGGATGACCAATCTGGAGACAAGCACTATCGTTCACAATCTTCTGCATCAGAAAGTATTTTAGAGAGATGATCCAACTAGACCTCAAAAATATCTTTGACCAACCAGAAAGTTCTAACCTTCCCTTTGTCTCTGAACAATCAACAACTCCACTTTCAACTCTCCAACTCTTATTCTCCATTTTCCATCTTTGTCTTTACAGAAATCAAAACTCTTTCCAATACTATTCATCTCAGATTAAATTTCTTTGATTTTTCTTCTAAAATTATTGATAGTTGCAGGCCACCGGAGACAATACTTGTAGATGTTAGACATCTCCTTAATTCATTCTCTTATCTCATCAATGTGTTCGGATAACTTATGTTTAGCTTTAACACATATTCTCTCAACCATAGCTTCGAACTTATGTCCTTCAAGTCCTTCTAGCAACATTATTTCTTCAACAACTTCTACTAGATTGTTTGGTAATGATTCAAAAACATCTGAAATATCAATACCCTTCTTGAGAAGATACTCAACCAAAGCATCATTGATTTTAATCCTATCCACCAGAGGGTAGGCACACCGAATTTCACCAATATTCTTTATATCACCTTTAACTAACATCATCTGGATCAAAAGACCCAGATCCAGGCAGAGATTCTTCATCATTCTCCTTTTCTTTCGAGATAGTGTTGACATCTTTTGTGTTAAATTTCCTCTTTTTAGGTTCCAGAGGGGAACCACCAATAACAACTTCCGATTCCTACTTACCGGAGGACAAACCCTCCTCAAACTAACTATTGGGCATAGCAGCAGACACTATCACATTGGAGCACAAATCCTTCTACAAGGATAAGAAATAGACTTTGCATGTACTTGCTTTATCCTCCATACATTCCAAATACCTATAAACTTGGTTTTTAATAGGGATGTTGGATTCCCACTTAACATTCTCTCTTACCGGTAGCGAAATCAAAAATTAAAATACCAAACATATAAGCAGAGACCCAAACTGGGAAGGATAACCCTTGACTAAAGATATTCATACATTCTCAATGAGGTTTTCCATAATTAGGCTACACAAATCAAATTGCATGTTTTCCTTCACCATTTTATGTGCAAGATATACAACAATGGATGAATTATAATCTTCACGATTTCTAAAATAGATTTTATAAGTGATGTTGTAGATGACATACCATACTGTAGGATCGACAATGGTATTTATCAATAGAGCTCGAGGGTCTTTATCGACACCAGTAAGTGCCTCCACATCTTTTTATTTCACTGTTTTCTTCCCAGGGAGGTCACCAATACTGCACAAACCAATAATAGTTGCAATTTCCTCCTTTGTGATCAGATAGGGTTTGTCCAAAATGATGTTGCCATCCTTGAATTGAATTAATAGGAACAAGATGGATTCTTTGTCTGCAAACCAAGGAAATTCTCCCCATAAATCTATACCCAAAGTTTTTACATTTTGCAATTCATTTGTCTTCAACCCTTGTTCCATTTCCTTCATCTTTTTATGATCAAACTCTTCCAACTCAACTCCCTCCAACCTTAGTGGGATATTGCCACTAGATCCTCGATCAACAGATTCCATCGTCATGCTTATCTTCTTCAAAATCTTCCTTTCTCAATGAAACTTCTTCTTTTTCCCTTTCTTTGTAAATAGAGAGAGATGATCTTGAACACTTGCATCTTTTAATCTTGATTATTCATAATGATTTCTCCAGATTGCCTCAGAATCACTCCAAATCGCTTCAAGATTGCTCAAAATTGTTCTTCAAAATCTTAAATTGCACAAGTGATAAAAAATGACTTATGAATTTCTCTTTATACACCATCACATTTCCCTAATTCACATTAAATGTGATAGGTTTCAAAAATCTGATAAAAACCCTTCTTCACTGCACTAAGAAACCCTAATTTGCTCCACAAATGAACATGCATGCACATTTTCTTCTAGTTTCTTTTGCATAACCTCTACCTATTCATTCCTTACAACATATCCTCATGCCAAAATTTGGCATGCCATATTTCTAGGGGGTTCAACCAATTTTATGTTAATACTCCCCCTAAGACCATGCTAGGTCTAACTCCTAGAGGAATTGTCTATACCAGATGGGGGCATTGACACATCTGATGATTTGGATCTTCTTTATTTTTCCATATCTTGTTCATTTCTTTCTTAACCTCATTCTTGTTAACCTTTTTCATTGGTTCATTCTTCTTTACCTAATCATATTGCTTTCCCCTTTTACTTCTACAAACTCTTGAAATATGTTCTGGTGTATTGCAATTATAGTAGACAACATTTTTTTGATTTTTTTGACCTCCATTAACCCTTGATCTACACTGATTTTCTTTGTGTCCAAACTTCTTACATGTATAGCAATAGCCAATAAATATTGATTCATCCTACCTCCATTAAACTTATTCATCATCACCCGACTAATCATCCTCACCTGAGATCTGCATTCAGTAGCTCTATGTCCAACTTTCTTGCATGTAAAACATTGTCCAGAGAAGGAACCAGAAAATTGATTCATCCTACTTCTACACTTAGTTTCCATATGAACAAATGTATTACATGAAAAGAAAACACCATTGAAATATTGGTACCTTTGAGCATTTGGTTATCTGATAGGCGGTCTTCTAGAAAAGTTTCTTGCATTTATTTTATGCTTCCCTTTATCTTGACTCTTTTGATTGTCCAATGGATTTGAGGTCTGCACAATCTTAGGGTTTTCACCAGCTTCATTTCCCAAACCACATTTTTCTTTAGAAGGTCTATGTCCTGCAATCAATTCATCAAGCTTGGTTGAGCTTGTCTTGAAACTATATTCATGGAGTTTTTCTTTCTCTAGATCTACTTTTAGGTTCACCACTTCTTGTTCAAGCCTTGAGCATACATCAAACTTTCTTTGCACCACTATATTCAGACAATCTTAAATTCTATTCTTTTCCTCCACTTGCACCTTTAATCTGGTAATCTCTTAATTCGCTTGTTTTAATTGCTCACTCACTTCTTTGTGCCTTTCTTTGAATTTATTCAATTGCTCTTTCAATTTTTGGATGTATTCATTTGCCTCATCAAGATTTTCTTACAGGTCTTTGTTTTCATTTTCAGCCTTGTCAAGATCTTCAAGAGCATCTCAGAGCTCTTCTTTATCATACATTTGTTCAATCTACAAGATCTTCCTCAGTTTTTTAGGCTTCTTCGGAGGAACCAAGGCTCTAATATGAATTTTTGAATACCCAAGATACTGAGAGGGGGGGTGAATTATTATCCTCTTTAACTTATTGAACAAACACCATCCAATTACTCCAATGCATATAACAATAAAGATAAGCAAAAGAATTAATAGAACATGAAACCACACAACACATGAACACCAAAAATTTTACATGGAAAACGTAGAATGGGAAAAAACCACAATGAGGATTAATTCACAACATAATGTAGTTCCAAAACCGAATACAAAAAGAGGCTCACTGCCAGATACAAAATCTCACTACTTACATAGAGGACTCACTATCCAAGCAAAGAGGCTCACTGCCTATAAAAGGATTACAATAACAAAATGGCTTATAGCCAAAACATGAACTAATGAAGTTACACCTAACAAGTGTAGATTTAGTTCCTTTGATGCTCAATAAACAAACTTAATACACTTCATTTTCACACACTTCACGCACCATACTTCAAATTTGAGTCATAATTTGTATTCCAATTCGCTTCAACAATCTCAAAACAATCCAATATATATCTAATACAACTTCAAGCATCAATTAGGTCGGCCTAGTTAGATGCAATCTTTATTCATCAAAAAGACTAACAGTCACTCCAAGTTAGTACAAAACTTCTCCCAAAAATAATTCAACCATGTAGCATGCTATATCATGTCGGCTTGGATTTGCACATACATCCACAAAATAAAATAATCCATTTTAATATCAACTATTCATTAGGTCGGCCAAGGATAGACCTAATATAAAAATGTAATCAATAGAATAGTGTCAACTCGCCATATGAGCACATGAGCACACATGATTCTGAAATTAAAATATTCCATCATCCAAAAACCATTTCCCAAAACCATGAGCAATGATGATTATCAGAGGAGAATTGTAGACCAAAATACCGGACCAAAATATTGGAGGATTTAAATTGGTTCTTCATACTGGTTCAGATTACCGGATCAAATTGACAACTCAATCAACATGGTGACATCAATGAAAACACAAAGTATGCACAACTAGACATTCTTCTTCATTCTTCCAACAAGTTCCATGTGAAGCATTCTAACTTAGTTACATTATCCCTAATGCTAAAGGTCACATCCTCATCTTGAATGAAGACCGCATATTCAACATTGTCATATTTAGGGACAAAAAAACTAACAAACATCATAATTAATCGTATTGATGCATACTTCATCAACACTTACCTCATATTTTTGAGAAAATTTGGGTGAAGAACTAAATTCTTTAAATTGTCTCTCTGTTCTAATTCCTTCTTGGCACCTAGCTGCAACATAAATAGACTCTTGGCATGTAATGGTTGTCACATCCTCTTTTGTTTCCTCATTATTATGCTACTACCCACAAAGCACCTCTTATGGGGGTGATGATTTGATGTTTAAATATAACAAAATATTTATATAACATCCCAAGAGAAGCCCTCCAACTCATAATTGAAAACCTCAATAGATTTTGGATCTTCATCCACAAAAACAGGGGCTAGACATGTTTCTTGCTACTACTCCAAAACTATGGAGTTATCTTCATCCACTAAGCCAAGATCAAGTTGTTTAGAGGCTTCAACTAATGTGAGTATAGCTGATTTATCCTCCTCATCTTCAAAAATACAAGGAAGGACATCAAATGAGAGGATTGATTTCTCTACTCTATCAATTGTTTCTACCATTTTAATGTCGTGTTACTGCATCACTATTTCATCTTGATTTTTTTCTTGCAACAAACCAAGACACTCATTGTTTTGAGCATATGAAGGCTCCACAATAGAAACCTCTTCACTCCTAGCCCAAAATTGCTCCTTCTTTTATTCTTTTGACCAATTAGGATCCCATACCATAGGTCCACCTTTAAAGAGTGAAATAGGGAAAGAGGGAGAAAAATGATCAAAAGGGCATTGAAACTCTTGTTGAAGCTTTGGAAGGGGTTGCTCAATAGGAGTAAAAGGTTGAGACTCCTCGAGCATGGGTTCTTGTGAGGAATGGAGACTTGATAAACTTAGGATCTCCAACATAGAAGATCCACTTGATGGCACAAGAGGTTGAATGGGATTTTCAAGGGGCTAATTGGGATTCTTGAAACTATTTTTTTTGTGCTTGTAAACCTCTTGCACAATAGGATATTCTGGAACAAAAGGAGGGCTAAATTAAGTTTCAAGAGGCTTGTTAGGGCTCTTGAAACTTGGGAATTTATGCTTTCTTACCTCCTCCTTAGTAAGTTGTTTCGGAAATGGTTGAGGTGCTTGTTTGAAACTAGGCACACAAGGGGTTTCCTAAGTCTCGAGCACTTGTGCTAGAGCAAGGGCAAGTCTGATTATGTCTTGCCTAGCAACAAAATCTCTTGTTGTAAACTCTTCTTGTTTCCTTCTTTGTTCCTCCAACTGTTGCTCATACCCCCATTGAGCTTCTTTATTTTGCTACTGTAAATAATGAGCTTGATGGACAAACTCATCATGTTGTGGGAAACAACACTGTTGCCCCTGATAGGCTTGATTTTCCCTCTCCTCATATTGTAGGTCCAACTCTTGTTGTCTCTTAATCTCATAAATTTTTCTATTGAAATTAAGAAAAATGCTTGTGATTTCACTTACACTTAAATTATCGAAATTCCTAGGTTGAGTAGGAGAGAAACTTGGCTGATTTTCAAAGTGATGAGTCTCTTGGGGATGTTGATATGAATGTGTAGGCATCCAAAAAGACTGAGAAGGGTGGGGTGGGTGGTATGAATTTTGTGAAGGTTGAAAACCCACAACATAAGGGTTCTTTGGAATGAAATGAGAGGTATAATTAGTCTGATATGGTTTATTGGGAGGTGCAAAGTTTCCATTAAAATATGTCATTTTTTATGGATGGAAAATACTTTGAAGTTTTGAAAGGAAAACAAAGGACTGCCCAACTAGAAATTTTGGGTACATACCAATGGAGTCACCCAAATAATGTTTTTAAGTCATCAGGTGCTTGAAGAATACCTTGAAAGGCTGAAATGTTGAAGAGCACCACTTCCTCAACAACATGAAATGGAACTAGGCTACTTGAACTAGCTGATTTTGAACGAAGTCACCATGGTGTTTGAGGATTTCCTCAAAAGGAAAGATGCATTAAAGAAAACACCAAATTCTTCAATGGAAAGGAGTCCCACTGAGCATGCTAGAAACTATTGTCACATAAAACTGTACCCTATTGAACAAGATTTCAGCATTCTAATGACAATGGAAACAACCTCAAGGTTGTTGGAAATTGTGTAAGTGAGGTTGAATCTTCGGAGAAGGCTAGCTTCCTCTTCTAAACTAAGTGTAAATTTGTTGGTCTAACCTAGCACATGAAAACCCTATCACTACCCTAGTTTAACAAATCACAGACAAAAAGGGATAGAAGAACATAAAAATGAAAGGGAGGTGATGCACCAAGATAGAAACATGTTTCTTCTTGCCTCTAAATAGTATAATACATCAATAAACAACTAAAACACACATTCAAACATGAAGGTAAACACATTTTACAAAAATATGCAAGAAATAACAATGATAATAGTTGAACTTTATTAATATAAAATCTTAGAAGCAATATTTACAATGGTAGAATGCAAGAATGTAGTGTATGCAATAGAAAAATCCTAGAGAAGCCAGAGGAATAACCCTTCAAAAAGATATAAACATTTCCTTTATAGTTTAGGCATAACTGAGGATTGATTTCAAAACCCTAACCCTAACCTAACTAGGGTTTTCAAGATGATGAATTCGATTATATTTAAAATGATTTGAATTTCTCCCATTATAGAGCAGCATAACTAGCCATAAAGGCTCTAAAAACTCGAGAAAGCCCCAAAATGATGACTCATATGAATACAACGATGGGCACCCACAAAATCTATAGCAAAATATCAGATCGTCATACCTCGTCAAGAGAATGTGACATCTACAATACCTCAAAGAGTAATGGTACTGACCAACAATCAATACAACCTTGAAAACCATTAAAAAATGATCCATAGTCAATCATATTTGATCTAGTAGCTAGGAATGTTGTTGAGACATCAATTCTATAAATCTACCACGAACAGGAGCAATTAACCATTGAAGTTTTAATGTTGGTTTTTGGATTGGAGATGGATGGTTGAGATCAAACATCGGGCCAAGTTCAAAACATCATCATTTATCTCCACCTTTAAATCAAGGTCATTTTTCGTGCATCATTCATTTGACTTGAGTCTTTCAACATGAAACAGTGATGCTCCAAGGAACAACCCACATCTTCACCCATTGCACATCATGCAAACCACTCCACCACCTTGCTTCACAACAATGATGTGAATCAAGGGCATGATGCCACCGTAGTTGTTGGATGTTCATTGTTTAACCTCAACCCTTCATTGCTCATCGTGGAAAGGCACCTACCGAAAAAATGTAAACACACAATGTGATGAGTAGCTCTGATGGAAGGAATATTTTCCAGAATATTTTTCCATCACTAATCACTTGTCACTGTAATACTTCAAAGTTCCAATCATACTCCAGTGATATAAAGAAAATAGAAGTTTGTCATCGTTAATCATGTGTCATGGAAGTTTATCTGAAATTAAAATGTCTTTGGAGATAGGCGATGCGGGAACGATATGCTAACATGTGGCATAATCATAACCCATAGTTATTTTACTTCCCATTGCTCATCACTCGAATGAATTGGGCAGTGAAAGGTTTTCCGCAATGTGAAGGGCCAGCGTGATGCAAAAGAAAAAAAAAGGCCATTGTGCATTCTAGAAAAGGTGAAGTGGGTAAAAGGGCTTCAGTGATGCAAAGGAAGGGAGTGATGTAAGGGAGATGTAGGCCATCACACACCACAAAAATGAAATACAAAAGCCAAAATATTATAGCCACAAGCGATTCAAAGGAAATGAATTCATCGCTCATCGTGGAAATGAATCTGATGAACGTTACGGTTTCAACGATGGGAAATACAAAGACTTAAGAAGTGGTAATTAGCACATGCTGCAAAGTTATTCACAAAGAATGGGCTACCTAGGTAAAATGAAGAATGTGGATATTAACGCTTTTAACTTAGGGATGCAAGAATAACTAGGTGCAAAAGGTCAACATGAGTTTATAATAAAAGTGCACGCCAAGTTCATGGGTTTAGGGTTTAAGCAAAAAATGGTTTTGAAAGCCTTATCTTGCAAGTTCAAAACCCTAATTAGACACAATTAAGGAGTTTCAAAACCTCAATGACCTAGATTCATCAAAAATAATCATGGATTTCAATAGGATGCACACATAGGATCTCTCTGATTGGATATAAATGATGTGCAACCAAGGGTGGCATAAATATGTCAAAATTTTCTATGTAATCAATACCAAGAACCTGTGAGAAACCTTTGGCCACAAGTTTTGCTTTGAACTTGTTAACTATTCCATCCACTACATATTTGGTCCTGTAGATCCACTTACATCCAACCATTTTTCTCCCCTTAGGAAGAACTAAGTCTCGTGTGTGGTTCCTCATCAAGGAACTATACTCTTCCTCCATTGTTGAATCCCACTCAGGAATGTTTGATGCCTCCTTAATGGATTGTGGATCTAAAGAGGTAACAATGTAGAAATGTGGAATATGTTGATGTTGTGACTAAGTCCTTCAAGTGTCTAAAGGATACCCAAAAAGAGTGTATGCTAACTCGAGAGTCAATCGAGCCCACGAGGTCATGAAGATGATGGGGATGAAGGATGAGAATCCTCAACCTCAGAATGTGTACCCTACGAAGGTGTGACCTTGTGAGTGGGAGGTGAGGTAGAATCATCTAAGTCATTATCATTTGAGTCCACTATGGAGGAAGGATGAGGAGGATCAGAGGTCAAGCTAAGAGAGCTTTCCTCAAAGAGAACACTCCTCTCAATGAAGATCTCATGTTTCTGTGGATCCAAGAGTCGCTACCCTTTGACACCATCTAGATATCCAACAAAGATGCAAGGCCTACTTTGAGATTCCAAAGCCTTGCAATTCTCTAGAGGAATTCATTCCCAAGCTGGAGAGCCAAAAACTCAAAAGTTCCACACAATATGTTTCCTATCACACCAAGCCTCAAAAGGAGTCATACCTTTCAATGCCTTATGGGCAACCTAATTCTGAATGTGTGTAGCATAATTAATGGCTTCAAACCAAAATTCTAGACCAAGAGAATGAGCATGAATCATGCAACTAGCCATTTCCTTGAGGATCTTATTTTTCCTTTTAGCAACACCATTCTGCTATGATGTGTATGTAACTAAATGTTGAATATCTATCCCTTCAAGAGTATAAAATTGCACAAGATTATGGTTCACATATTCTCGACCATTGGCAGTACGAAGAATCTTGATATACTTTCTAGGTTTCTTCTCAACATGAGCCTTAAAATTTTGAAACTTGTCAAATACTTCATTCTTTTGGTGAAGAAAGTAGACCCAAGTGAATCTGGAGTATTCATCAATAAAGGTGAGTGCATAGCCAGCCTTGCTGAAGGAAAAAATTATAAATGGGTCTGCTAGATCACTATGAACCAATTGAAGAAATTATAAAGCCCTCCAAGACTTCCCTTTATCAAAATTCTCTTATAGATGCTTACCCATAGCACAACATGTACATACACCATCTGAAAAGCTTATGTGAGGGAGACATGTGACCATATCATGTGAGCTAAGATAATAAAGATAGTGGTAGTTAAGATATCCAAATTTCCCATGCCATAACTTACTCATTGAATTTGAATGAGTGAGAAATGTTGTAGAAGGAGAACACAACACAAAGTGAGAAAATTGCTATAGTTGAGACTTAGGATTGGCCTTTCCCACTGCAAACCAAAGAATTATTTTCAAGATCTTTGATCAAAACTATGTCTAGAGAAAACTCAACTTTTCATTCCCAAAATGACTTATTTGGTAGATTGAAAGAAGGTTGGCACACAAGTCAGGAAAACAAAGAAAATTCTCAAATAATCCATCATCCATGTCAACCGAACTTTTTCCAACACCTTCCACCTTAGTATCATCATTGTAAGAATGTGAGACCTTGTACAAGGTTCCAACGAAGAAAACTAT
Organism: Sequoiadendron giganteum; assembly: GCA_007115665.2. NCBI lineage: Eukaryota > Viridiplantae > Streptophyta > Pinopsida > Cupressales > Cupressaceae > Sequoiadendron > Sequoiadendron giganteum. Next base: position 95,702,498 of record CM021101.1, on the reverse strand, counting down.
TCTCTATCAAAACCCATGTGATGTTTAGCACTCGAGTCAAGTATCCATTGTTGTGACAATCATGTGGCTACAACAAGTTCTTGTCCTTTTCCTTTCTTTGATTGTGAAGAAGTGGAAAGAGATGCTTCCTTGTTGGAGGATGATGGAAAATTGATGTTATTCTTCTTTAGGAGATTATTCAATTCATCAACTTGCTTAGCATGGCAACGATTCTCATCATGAACAACTCTATTGCAATATGCACAAGTCATTTTCTCATTCTTCTATGCATTCCCCTTCTTGGAAGATGATGAAGAGTATCCTTGTTGAGGAGAAGATGATTGTGCTTGATCTTTGTGTGGCTTATTCTATGATTGCTTATATTTCTTGCTAGATCCTCACCCATGTCCTGCCACCAAGGCTTGTGACTTAGATGACTTGAGAATTTACCTATGATGATTAAGCTTATTTGTTCAAGCACCAACATCTCTATAAATGAATCAAATGAAGGTGTACTATAGGCACTTCCCATAGTCAACCAATGAGTTTGGAAACTAGAAACAAAAGTCGCATATTCTAAAGAAAGCTTGTCCAAAATATTGAAGACCAAATGTGTATCCTTCTTATCAATACCACAATCTATGAGTTGTGCTCTTAGTTCATTAGCCTTAGTTATATAGTCTTGTATTGTATAAAAATTATTTGGATCTAGATTAGTCAAATTATTATCAAGTTTGTATCCCCTAATCTCATCAATTTCGTCATAGAATTGAGTAATTTTATCCCAAGCTTCCTTAGTTGTTTTACACTTATCAATATGAAAGATAAGATCAAGAGAAACATATTTCCTAAGTGTTCCAAGAGCCATAGTAATTTTAATGATCAATTCACTTTTTAAATTTAGATCAATTGGTTCTAGAATAGATCCATCAATATAGTGAATTAATCCTTTTTCTATTAGTTTACTCCATGTATTTATTTTTCGTGTTGCATAGTTATGTGGAGTTAAAAAAGGAAACTTAGGATGACCCATGGTTGAAAGTTGAAGAGCACAAGAGAGAACTCAAAGCACAATCACACAACACATCCCCCCAAATTCACTCAATCAAAGAACCCCCCAAGAAAATGATTTGGCACTTTATAATTAGTGCAATTAAAATTGCCACTTGCAAGAAATAGCTAAGTGGTCTTTTGATTTCAATGCTTACAATTGCCACAATAAGGCCAGATCAAACTTAGATCAACATGCAAAAGATGAAACTATGATCTATGCAATATAATTTCCAAAATGAGCCAAATAAGCTTATATGCTAAAAGTATACAATTTATTATAATAGCACCACTATGAAGTTATCAAAAAAATATGCACTTTTAAAAAAAAATTCACCTGAAAAGGAGTTTGTATGAGCCCAAACAGAGCCTTTGAATTTTCAAAAATAGGAACTTCTCAACAACACTTGTGACAAATTGAATTTTCTAAAAAACATGTACATCAAAATTAGAAACTATCTACACCAACACATAGAGTGCAGAAAATTAGCCCAAATAAAAATGCTCGAAAAATGGAGATCAGATGATCAAGTTATGAGCCTTTAAAGTTTGATTGCAAAAACAAAAACTACATCCATGAGGGGGAAATAAATTTCAAAAATTTGTTGATTTCATCAAACTACAAGCTTAAAATTGATGGCCAAATGGTCATCACATGCCTGACGAAGTTAAAATTGACGATCAATTGCTCGTCGCAAGTCGACGCAACCCACAGAATATTTGAATGGAATGTGCTAGAAATATGCGATTAAAAATGATGACTTTTTTAGCCATCATAGGTACAGTCAGGTCTAGAATATTTGACAAAAATATGTTGTGTCAGGATCTGTAATAGTAGACGAAAAATTCCTTTATGATGCTCCATCGGTTATTTTAAACTATCGCTGCTTTTAAAAAGATTTTTTTGACTTTTTAATACCTGACCAAGGAGGGTGGGCTTGTAGTGGAACCACATGGTGCCTGCAACCTTTTGTGTACATGTGCTAGAAAGTAGGATCTAAGTACCCTTTCGCTTGCAATAATGATGCTTGGGGGGTCATACGACTCCCTAGGCACAAAAAATTGCCTTAGTGGATAACTTCTCCAAATTCGATGATTTGGCAGTCAATCTTAGGGTTTTTGGCCCTTCTGAGCATGATGGTGGTGTCCTTTTTGGCTGAAAATGATTCGAAGTGGTAGCTAGCTTCTAGATCTAGCAACCACATTCAATCTTCAAACCCTTGTAGATTTGGCCTCCAATATCCAACTCGGATGAAACAAAAGGAAAATCTAACTTTCTTCGGTGCTCTGATCACAATGGTCAACTCAGATCTGATGCAAAAATCTCCCAAAATGAACCTACAATACAAATCCAAAAGAGGAACCCCCCCAAAATCTATTATTTCTATCACACCTTTTTGATTCTCTACATCATCTAAAGATGCAAGAGAAGAGCATACTCAATGCTTCAAGAAAATACAAGATTTGCAATTAAGATCTCCTAAAAGAGTAACCAAAGGCACTCAACTTGCTTTGACACCATGTAATATTTGGCTATGTAGATATCCACCCAAGATCTAAAGTCCTATGGAAAGCACAAAATACTCAAAAGATCAATATGACAAGAACAAATAGTATTCCTATCAATGAATTCCAAAAGAAATGATGTACAATGTGAGAGAGACCCTTGGTTATATAGCCAAGGTGATCCATAAGATGTCATAATATTATGGCAAGTTTCTTAATCTTATGGTATGAGATAACTTATCATAACTACCTATGAAATGATAAAATCTAGACATGACAACTAAGTCTTCTAGAAAGAATCTTAGGACCGAAGTAAACTTAACATGTGAATATGTCCCCTAAATCCATAGTAAGTGAATTAACTAGGTACAAGACATTTATTCACACAAACAATAGGACCTTTGCAATTGTTTCATAGAATTTGGGTTAACCAGGGTGGAGGACTATAAAGTAGCTCAGAATTTAGGGTTAGAGGTGGTGCATAGTGTTGGCATATTGTTGTCATTGATGGAAAAAGGAGATCAGAGGAGAGATGGAACTTATCCTATTAGTGAGAATGTTGGCATTAATGTAAAAATTTTATTGATGTCAAAGGAGTATTCGAGGTAAATGCAAATCGATCATGCAAGGGAGATGTTGGCATGATGATGGATCAATTGTGTGCTCAATGGTGTGCCTGAATGAAATAGATCTTGGAGGATGTTGTTAGAGCAGTGGACTTGATTCTGGAAGCATGTGGTGTTGGTTGATGTCAATGGATTGACTCAAGAAGGTTGTTTGAATCAACTGTGCAAGTGTTGAAGAATTGAAGAATTTTTTAGCCTCGGGCCTCAGGCTTACTCATACTACTTGCTAAGTAGAGGAGGAGTTAGTCATTTTAAGCTAAGTTCGATCAAGCTTCAAACTCCAGAGTTAAGGCTTATCGTATGTTGAATGTATCGAGAATTGAAAAACATCAGGGTTAATGCTTACACCTTAACATTATGTTTATGGAAGAAGGCATGAAGGAACCTCGACCTCTGAACCCCAAAGAGGATTCGAGCATCTTGAGTCGAAGTTAAATCCTTGAAAGGTTATGAAGTATGGTGAAGGATGAAATCCAAAAGCCGATAGGGTTATAATTAATGACACTTATAAAGGACTTTTTGAGCATCATGAGTCGAAAGTATGGCTTGCACCTTACCAAATGACAAGTATGGAGTATGGTGTATGAACGATGTGTGAAAGCTGACACCCAAAAATCCAATGTATCTTTCACTCTTCACAACTTGAAGGAAAGTTTGTCAGTTTGACATGAAGAACAAGGATCCCTAATCCATGAAAACCAATATAAGAATAGGTGGAAGCAGCCCACCACCCTATTTATTGGAAGCATTAACTTAGTTTGACCTTGTGGACTTGCAGGTGTTGCACACATGGCTAAAGTACATTGTAGAGACTTATGTACATTAGTGTGACTTGTTTGGTCCCTTCGACATACCAATAAGGTGGGAACTGATAGGTTGACATGTGCAGATAAATAGCAGAACAAGGTTACATCACATAAAGCCTTCACGTCGTTGTAATGGAAGTTAAAGCTTATTTTCCTCTGCAATGAGCGATGGACATCAGGATTGTGACATGTGGCATGGATGAATTGATAGAAGACTAGATAAAGTCCCTTCAACAAAAGGAAAAGTATATGATGGGACCCGATAAAGAGGCGAATAATATTGTGACACATGGCAACATATCACTCAATCACTTCACATCATTTTTGTTAAGTGAAGTGATAGGATTTCTTTTGCGATGAGCAAAGGTCATCAGGAGCTAGTGGAAGATGACATCAATAGTGTATAGGTGGAAAAATTCTATTGCATCGCTCAGTTGGTTCACATTATAGTAATGAAGTTGAATGAAGAAAGTACTTGTGCAATGGGAAATAAACAAATGAGGTGAAATCAAAGGTAGACAAGTGGAACTTTCCCGCTGACACGCTAATATTTTGTGGGCTCATGCTTTTAGTCAATGATATAGCGGGAGATGGTATTGATTAGATGGTGGTTGATCCAATGATGATCTCCATGTCCATTCACATCACTGAAGAAGAAATGAAGACATATGAGTTACAATGATACTTGATGAATGAAGTCAACAGTGCATATTTGAAGGGTGATTGATTCGAAAATGGTCACTGCACCTCTTTACATCATGAAAATGGAGAGTGCACTCTTTGACATTGTAGCGATAAGTGATGGATGAGATCAAAGGCTCAGATTCAAAGGAGGAAGATCAAACAGTGATCGCTACATCAATGTTGTGAATTGAATCATTGGTGAAGTGTGGTGATACACGATGGTCATGAATGACAAGATCAATGGTGCAGATCGAACAAGCTTGATCATAGTGACTTTAGGATATCGAATAAAGTAGTTTTAGAGTCCCTTCAACTCAAAGAAGTTAGGGTTATGGTGAATGGTGTGTAAGTGAATATCAATGGTGTATATCAAAAGACAATGATCAGATGGTGATCATTGTGTCTCGGAACATCACATAAATAGATGTTGATGCCCTAAGCATGTTATAGTGATAAGTGAAGGGTATAGCAAACATCGGATCAATGGTTTTGGTTTAACGAAGTATGATCTAACAGAGATTTTTTAAAGATATGTCGATGAATAGATATCATAATATTTTGGCACATAGGGATAGGATCAATGACCAAAATTAAAAGATGAATATCTTCAACCATTACATCAGTGTGAATGAGGGTTTCGATCAGAGAATGACATAGTGAATGAATTTAATTCATTCAATTGCACCTATGACCATTGTTAGTGAAGATTTGATCTACTAAATGACAACACAGATTGCTAAGATGATGAAGATCAGAATTAGATCGATTGAATAGAGTATAACATTCAATGCATATTTGATTCCAGGTTTTTGTAGGATGCTATTCTTAGAAAATTTCCCTGTGATAGAATTTAATGTTGTGAGGCTTGATGTAGAGGTAGTGTGATGATGAAGATATTTGATCAAACCTATCATATTTTTTCATGATGAGTTGGACAATGGTGCAAGGCTCAAGATGAAGTTAGCAGGTGAAGGAAACCCTAACAAATGATTATAGTTGATCGAGATATGAGTGAGAATCTTGAGGCAATAATTTGAGATCGACGGAGAAAGAAGATTATCATAAATTTGTCGAAGTGTAGAGTTTGCAAGTGTTGAGGTAATGAAGTCTGCAAGAGGGTGAAGAGTGAGTAATGCAGTAGATAAAGTATGCACTAATTTTTTGAATGAGTGAAACCTAGACAAAAAGAAAAAAATAGCCAAGGGTTTACATTCAAGGTGCACTAAGATAGAACAAATGATGTTCTAAGAGTATAAGGGAGTGAAGCAAAGTGCAGAGCAAAAAGAGTGGAGAAGAGAAGGGTAAAAGAGAGAATTCAAGAGAAGAGAAGAGAGGATGTGTTGCTAATATTGTAGCATTAGAAACATAAAGTGAGTTACAGAAAGTGCAAAAATGTATTGTGCAATTGTAAAGTAAGTTGCAGCATTGAATTGTAATCAATTTGTGATAATTTTTTTTGTAGATCTGATTGGTTGGTGTCATCAGATAACTGAGTTGGTGCTCAATGTAGGGATTGGTGTCTCCTTGGATTTGCTACTCCTAAAATCAGGAGTTGGTTCTTCCTTAAGGTTGGCTCCCTTAAAAATTGTAATAGAGGATTTGATTGTGACATTGGATTTGAGTAGTAGACTCAAGCAACTTTTGTCACCATGGTTTTTCCCATCTTGGGTTTTCCATGTATATCTGGTGTTATGGGATTTTGTGTGTCTGCATGTTTATCTCTCTATTAGTTTAGTAAATCTGCATAAAGTGCTAAAAATAATTAATCTGTAGCATTGATTAAGGGCTTAAGAAGCTAGCCTGCACTAAAGGTTAAAGGGTTAAAGTTTTAATATCTACTAATTCACCCCCCATCTCAGTATATTGTTGTGTTCCACCAATTATTATCAGAGCCCTAGGTTCCCTAGGAGAAGCTTAATCAACTTGGCTAGATCTTGGTAAAGTGAACACAAAATGGTTAGTTAGGAAGTATCATCTACAAAAGAAGTATTTCTCTTTAATGGATCAAACTATATGATTTGGAGTGGTAAGATGAAGGCATATCTAGAATCATTAGGTTCTGATGTGTGGATGCCAGTTGAGAAGGGATACAAGGTTCCTGCTACACCTCCAATTACTAAGTCTTGAAAGAAGGTGTTTCAAGATGGTGCTAAAGCAAGTTTTTCCATTATAATCAAGTTGTCTGGATCTGTGTTTGACGAATTCATGCATTATGAATCTGCACATGAAGTTTGGAACAAGTTGAAGAGGATGTATGAAGGAGATGACAGTAAGGTGTAGGCCAAGATTCAAACATATGGAGACAATTCTAAAAATCTTAAGACAAGTGCAGATGAGAACATTGCAAACACATCCATGAGAGATGTTTCAGCTAGAAGGGAAGAGGAAGAAGCATTTACTTTTGGATCTAAGGAGATTGATGAGGAGAAAGCTGATTTCATTAGAAGACTAAGAAGAGGCTCCAGAAAATGTAGAGGTAAAACTGCTTATCTTGCTTTTGAATGCATTCATGATGAAAAGTATAACTCCAAGAAAGAAAAGGGTACCAAGAAGATGGATAAGAAGAATTTGCACACAAGAAAAGAAAATAGGTTATTTGATGTTAGTGGAAGCTCATATAATGAACATGAAAGTGCCTATGATATTGAGGGAAATGAATCCATGTTCATGGATTTTGGAACAACTTTTGATGAAGAAGTTGAAGGGTCTAGTGAAGAAGAGGAACAAGTTGACCTTGAAGATAAGCTCGTCTATACTCTAGATGATGTTAAAAGGTTGAGGAAGGAGAATGAAGAACAAAAATTGCATGCACAAAAGGAGATAAAAAGGCTAACCAAGAGTTTTGAAAAATTTGATCAGATGGTGATCAACTTGAAGACTAAAGTGAAAGAAGCAAAGAGAATAGAAGATTTAGTTAAATCTAAAATACAATCTAAATCAAGTGAATGCATGAGGTTGGAAGCAAAGATAGTTTCTCTAATAAAGGAGTTAAGAGATGTTAAAGAGCAGATTGATAAAGGCTTGAATTTGAAAGGTGGCTCTAAGATGTTAGATGAGTTGATCAGATCACAAAATCCATCAAGACCAAGAGTGAAAATTGACCTTGGCTAAATGGAAGAGTCCTACTTCTGCAAGATTATTTGATAGATTTAGAGAAAAAGAAAGATGTTTCACAAAGGAAGAGAAATCCTACATGAGTTGTTCCAAGGAAAATGCCTCAATAGATGGAAAATCAACAAAAGAGGAAAAGAAGCCCACTGCTAATAAGAAGAGAGTTGAAAAATAAAAGAGACCTACTGCAAACAAGAAGAACAATAACCATTCAGTTTTTTATTATCATAAGAAGGAGCCCACAACAAATAAGGTGGAGAAATTAGTCCCTAAGAAACTAAAGAAGAAGCAACATACAAAGGGAGTTGATAGATATGGATTCAAAAAGATAAGATACATGAAGAAGCAAAGGGCAAGAAGACCACCTCACCTTGTAGAAAGAAAAGATATGACTAGGTATTCCTCACTTTTTTATGGTTAATACTATTCATGTAATATGTTTGGTCATAGGACTTGTGAATGTAGAGCTGCACCAAGAAGGAGCACAAAATATATGTATAGGAATTCACTCACTCCTATAGTAAACATGAATGTAATGTAACACAATTGTAATAATCTTCATCACATAGCAAATAATTGTAGATTAAACTATGTAATACCAATAGCACATTATGAAAGGAAAAGGAATATGTCCCCCAAAGTGAAAAATGGTTCACATATTCCTGACAAGAAGACTGACAAGATAGAGAAGAAGCCCAAGAAGGTGTGGAGAGTGAAAATTCAGCAAGAAGCACCAAATATGGTTGCTTCTTCCTTACATCACTAATCTATAGTGATAGGGCATGAGTCTAGGGGGAGCTTAATTGGCATCTTATTCATCCCTGGAAAGGAAAAGGAAGATCAAGTCAAGTAAAATAAGTTTTAAAAATTTCTAATGACTTGATGGTTGCAGATTTATGGTCACAATCTTTCTCTTTGAAATGCTTTTCAAAGGGGAAGAACATTTGTAGATAAAGGAGAAGGTAGTTGTGCAAGTGCTCTACTAAGAAAATGAAATGTATAGATGTTATTTTCCTACAAGTTGAGGAGATATATCTGAGGATGAGTTGTTTTTTTTATACACCCAAAATTTTATTTGTTACAATTGGTATAGAGTGGTTCCAATTGGTGTCAGACCATTGTGAACTGGTTCAGAACAGTTTAGTTGGTGCAGAGCCTAAAATGAAGCTAGTGCTCGAGTATGTAGAGAAGATAATGGAGCAAGGTCTAAGGAGGAGCTTCTATTGGTGTAAAATCAATGTTATACCTAATGCAATGTAGTTTAGAATATCAATTGGTAGAAAGAATGAATTTGAAAATATACAATTGGTATTAGACCTGATTGGTTCAGAGCATGTAATGACACTTCAACTGGCACCAAATAGTGTTAATTGGTACATAGTGGTTGGAGCATATGGTTTTTCCATTGCAGTCAAAGAATGAAAGAAAAAATTGATATGAGAGCATAAATTGGTATCACTTTGTATTTGTCAAAGCGGGAGATAAAGTACCTTTTGCTATGGAAAAGGAGAAGTGAAGGCTACAACAACATGGTGACCTAAGACAAGACACTCAGGTTTGTGATCCTTTTCCATTGATGTCAAAGGGGTAGAAAGTTGCAAATTATCAAAGTAGGAGCATGGGAGAAAAGTATGCAAATCCTCATAAGGGTGAGAAAAGGAGAATTGAGGTCATATGTTATCCACAATTGGTATGAGACCATTGGAAATTTGAGCATTTACTTTTTCCATCAATGAAAAAGGGGGAGATTATTGGCATATTGTTGTCATTGATGTCGAAAGGGGATCAAAGGAGAGATGAAACTTATCCTATTAGTGAGAATGTTGGAATTAATGTAAAAGTGTCATTGATGTCAAAGGAGTATTAGAGGCGAGATAAAAATTGATCATGCAAGGGAGATGTTGGCATGATGATAGATCAATTGTGTGCTCAGTGGTGTTCCTACAAAAAATAGAGCTCAAAGGACATTGTGAGAGTAGTGGACCTGATTCTGGAGGAATGTGGTGTTGGATGATGTCAATGGATTGAATCAAGAAGGTTGTTTGAAGAATTTGTGCAAGTGTTAAAGAATTGTAGAAGTTTCATGCCTCGGGCCTCAAGCTTACACATACTACTTGCTAAGTAGAGGAAGAGTTATTCATTTTCAACTAAGTCTGATTGGCCTTCAGACTTCAGACTTAAGGCTTACCATATGTTGAAGGTATTGAGAATCGAGCATCAGGGTTGAGTCTTCTTGTTAAATCTTGATTAAATCTAGCAGATTATATACTTAAATGAACTAGAAATAATGAAGTTGATGTCAAGTTATTTCTGATTGAATATATGAAGTACTAAGTCTAAAAAATTATGTTGTATATTTTCGATCCTCAAGAGCAAAGTAATTTATTGATTTTGATTATCTACTTTGATGTTTGGAACTCCCATAAATATGGAGAGGGGGAGTCACGTCCCATGTTAGAGAGACACACCTTTAGGGAGACGTGACTCATGAGAGACGCATCTCATGAGACACACGTATCATGAGAGACACATCTAATGAGCGGACGTGTCTCCACAAAGTGGAGACACGTCTGCTCATGGGATGTGTCTTAGTTAGTGTCACTTAGTCTCTCTTAAGACAACCGAATTTAATCGATTAGCAAGGGCAATTCATATTTAAATGTCATCAAACTAGAATTCAATCTGATTTATAAATATATTTTATATCCTCAAAAATATAGATCGAAACTATGCTTGGATGAAGAGATTGGATATAAATGATGATGATGAATAAATTCAATCATCATTTATATCTGACCAATGCTATCTAGTTTCAATACTCCCTCTTAGCTAGGGAAGATAACTCCAACCAAGTATATAGTGATATCACCTTACTCGTGATATCAGAAGATATGAAATGCTTCTAAAGGTGTCAAGTCACATGACATTCTTCATAACACATCTTCATTATGGTATATGCACTGACATCAAGTCTCATGATGTCTACCATAATAAATCATGGCATATCCATGGATATATTTATCCACCATGTTTATCTCATAAGGATCATAATGATCTTGAATTGATATCAAGTCCCATGATATCTATCAAAATGTCCACAAGATACTATCATGACATATCCACAAATATCAAGTCACATGACTATCTATCATGATAGTGCAGCTAATCATTGTAGAGTCGTCACTTTACAATGTCAAATACAAGTGTTCATTATCTGAAAGATCGTCACCTTTCAATAATGTATACAGGGGGAGAGAGGGCCCATAAAGTCATGGAGTCACACACATGACAAAAGAGTTTACACATTAAACATATTTTAAATACATTAGTACAAAATAAACAATTTGAATCTCAATCTCAATAACAAATTATTTTCAACCATACCGAGTTTCTTCTTGAAGTGTTCAACTTTAACTCTGGAGAGAGGCTTGGTGAGAATGTCTATTGTTTGATCATTTGTACTAATATACTCCAACTGGATCACATTCCTTTCTACCATGTCTCTCACATAGTGGTAAGGGATCTCAATATGCTTAGATCTATTATGGAATACTGGATTTACTGAAATCTTGATGCAACTCTGATTATCACAATGGATAATAGTAGGATTCAGGGGCTCACCAAATAATCCCACAAGCAATTTTCGGAGCCAAACTGCTTCTCTTTCTCCCATAGAGGCTGCAATATATTCAGCTTATGTTGAGCTTTGTGCCACTGAAGACTGTAACTGCTGATCCAAGAGATCATAGCCGATCCTAAACTGAAGCAACATCCTGATGTGCTTTTCTGATCGGTTACACTTCCAGCCCAATCTAAATCAGAGTATCCATGTAAATCTAGTTGGACATTTTTGTATTTAAGACCATATCCAATAGTACCTTGAAGGTATCTCAATATGTGCTTCACAGCAACAAGGTGAATTTCCTTTGGCTCACACATGAATTGGCTTAGGGCATTCACTGCATAGAAAATATCTAGTCTGGTGTTAACCAAGTACATTAATGATCCAATTATCTATCTATAGAGAGTAGGATTTGCAAATTTTGATTCTGCTACTGCTTCTTTCAATTTGTGTAAGTTGGTTTCCATAGGTGTAGACATGGGTCTATAGTCCAACATCCCAAATCTCTTCAGAATATCAATAGTATACTTTCCTTGATTTAGGATGATACCATCTGATTTCTGCCAAACTTCTAACCCTAGGAAGTAATGTAAAATACCCAAGTCTTTCAAGTCAAATTATGAAGTTAGGTCCTTTTTACCTTGAGCAATAAGGTGATCTTCTCATGTTATCAACAAGTCAGCAACATATAAAATTATTATTAGCATATCACCTTTAATTACCTTAAAATAGAGATTTGGATCTGCATCATTCTTGGGAAATCCTAGTCCCAAAAGATAGCTATCAATTCTTTCATACCAGGCCCTAGGAGCTTGTTTAAGTCTATATAGATATTTCTTCAATCTACATATATTTCTTCAATCTGCATACATGTGAGTTAGTTTTATGTATCACAAAACCTTCAAGTTTCTCTAGATAGACTTCTTCTTCAATGGTCCCATTCAAGAAGGCAATTTTCACATCCATTTGATGGATATTCCAACCTTTAGCTACTGCAATAGCTATTACTGCTCTCATAGAGGTGTACCGAGCAACAGGTGCAAATGTCTCTTCATAATCAATACCTTCTTTTTGTGAGAAACCTCTGGCCACAAAACGTGCCTTGTGTTTTTCTATACTGCCATCAACAGCATGTTTGATTTTGAAGAGCCATTTGGAAGAGACAACAAATTTCTCTTTTGGTCTAGGTACTATATCCCACACATCATTTTTTAAAATGGACTGATACTCTTTCGTCATTGCATCTTTCCACACTTGATGTTTGAAATATTTTGTAACAGTAGTAGGTTCTGAACTAATGATCTCATTCATTAAGGCAACATAGCTTGAGAATATTTTGGGTCTCTTACTTTCTCTAAAAGTTCCTTTGGGTGTTGTATGATTCGCAGCTTCTTTAATCATCTTCCTAGCCCAAAGTGGTCTCTTCTTGTTATTGTCATTGAGATTCTCTTCTGGAGCAGTTTGGTTTTCACTTATGATTTCTTCAAGATACTCCCTCTGAATCTCAAGAGAAGGCTCAACTTCTAAGACTTTAGGAGAATCTTGAATTTCTATCTCACTTGAACTCTTTACCTTTTTGAAGGCAATGTCTTCCTCAAATATGACATCTCTACTTAGTTCAATTTGTTTTTGCCTGGATATGTATATTCTGTAGGTTTTTGAGGTTTCACTATATCCCACAAATACCCCTTTATTTCCAGAAGGTTCTAGTTTGGATCTCTTTTCTTTAGGTACATGAATGTAGACAAGGCAACCAAAGATCCTTAAGTGACTTATGTCAGGTTTTATACCAATAAATGCTTCTTTAGGAGTCTTGTTATCTAGATGTGAGTGGGGACATCTATTTTGGATGTAGATAGTTGTCCTAAAGGATTTTGCCCAAAATGAGGTTTCAATGTTTTGGTCAAGCAACATTGCTCTAGCAGCTTCTATAATAGTTCTATTTTTTCTCTTAGCAAGACAATTTTGTTGAGGGTTGTAGGCTACAGTAAACTCCCTCTTAATCCCAGCATTTACACAAAATTCCTTAAATATTTTTAAGTTGTATTCCTTCCCATTATTTGTTCTTAGGATTTTGATTTTCTTCCCGGAGAAGTTTTTTGTGAGTGCTTTGAACTCCTTAAACCTTTTAAGGATTTCTCTTGATTCTTTACACTTAAGAAAATATATCCAGGTCTTCCTAGAGAATTCATTTACAAATATTACATAATATAAGAATCCCACCATGGAGGTTACAAACATGGGTCCACATAAGTCAGAGTGTACTAATTCTAATACATTTTTCGTTTTACTCAAACTATTTTGGAAGGTCCCCTTTGTATTCTTTCGTAGGGCACACCCTCTGCAAGCTCCTGATTGGATTTGTTTTGGTTTGGGAAATCCTCTTACTAATTTTTCTACAAAAGGTAGGGCACGGAAATGAAGATTTCCTAATCTTCGATGCCGAATTTCATTTGAATCAGAGGTCTCATGAATAAGAGCTTGTTTAGAATCTGTGCACAGTTTGTAGAGATATCCTTGTCTTACTCCTATAGTTTTTGCTTTCTTTATATTGGATTTCTTTGGCCATGCCAAAACTTTTCCATCCATAAAGGTAACCCTATATCCGTTGTCTTCAAGAGCAGAAATGGATATTAGGTTCCTTTTTATTCCTAGTACAAACAATACTCCGGTGAGTTGTAGAGAGAGGCCAGACTTCACATTTATGGTGCAAGTTCCAACCCCTCTTACTGGATGTGCAGAATTATCCCCAATAGTCACTTCTTCATCAGATTCTTCTTTCATAGTATTTATGTGTTCTTTGAACCTTGTGATGTGCCTAGATGAACCACTATCAATTACCCAGTTGTTGACTTGGTTTGGTACTTGACTTGATAGTGTTGAGTAGAAGAAAAATTTCTCAGAGTCATATTTTGTATTTTTTTTTCCAAATTTAGCAAAGGATGCTTGTTGTTTTGTTCTATCAGGGCACTTCATTGCATAGTGTCCATATTGATCACATCTAAAACATTGTATTTGAGAGATGTCTTTCCTCTTCTTGAATGATCCTTTTCCATAAGAATTCTTCTTTCTCTTGAATGATCCTGTTAGAACCCAAAATTTCCATTCAAAACCCCAAATTTTTCCCACAATTTTCCTTAAAAATCCTTAGAACCCTAAGGTTTTTTCCCATTTAAACCCATTCATTTGCTACCTTTTCCATTAAATTTTTTTTTCCATTCATATACACCTTATACATTATATCGTTGCCTTAATATTCACTCTTATATCATACCGCTCTATTGCGACCTCTTATAATGGAGACTGTGGTATGGAAGTAACGATTAGACATAGTCAAGGCAAGTGTTACCGCTACACCGCATGCAGTTAGCACTGTCACCGCGGTATGGAGGTAGCGGTGAGTGGCAGTCAATATAGTCCTTACCGTTGCACTGCGGTCAGTCAAAACACACACTATGGTGGCGCAGGAGTCAAAGGTAAGCAGTGAAGCAGCAGGTAGAGAACAATTACCGCCACACCGCACATAGTCAATTCATTGATTGCGGTATCGCAGTGGCAGTGAGATAACCAACAAGGTAATGGAGGTGGCAATCAGTGGATAGGTACCGCATTACCGTCGACAGTCAGAGTTGAGAATGCGGTGGCACGGTGGACAGTCAACAGATGGTGGAGGCTCACCGTGGTACCGCAGGCAGTCAAGCCAATGACCACAGTGATGCGGTAAGCAACGATCCTGATAGTTAATGCCAGATATTGTGGTACCACATGGAGTTGGAATACAAGCTGCAGTGGAGCGGTGGGATTTGGAAAGCATGAAAGTTTGTCACAGCGCAACCGCAAGGAGAAGAGATGCAGACCACGGTAAGGCAGTTGACGCTAAGGGGTTGATAGTGACATCAAGGTCAAACATCGTGGTACCGCCAAAAGACATAAAGTTGATAGCAGTGAAGCAGTAAGAATAAAGAAAGCTTCAGAGTGGAAAATTAAGCAAAATGTAAAAGCGATCAAGTTATAAAGTAAAATAAAAGCTCGTCTAATGTTAAATATTTAATTTTCCAAAAGGCAACCCAATTAAATATTTTAAATCTTTGTCATAAATTCAAACGGCTATAATACACAGTGAAGGGTCATGACCCTTAGAATTTATTGTATAAATACTTGTAAAAATCAGTTGTTAGAGGAGAGACAGAAAATAGATTGTAGGAAGTATAGGATTTTCAGAATTTTTATATTCAAAAGTACCATGTTGCATGTATAAGATTCGAGGAAGATAATGAAAGACTATTAAGTCAGTGATTCCATTCTAGTATCAATTGTTTGTTGAGTTTCTGCAATTATTTGATTGTCTCCAACTCAATGTTTCTCGATTATTTAAGTTGAAATATCAAGTATATGTTCAATTTATCAGTGCACATTTATTGTATCTGTGTGATTTGATTCATTGGGTTCTTTAAAGAAGGATTAAATTCCTATCAGTCAATTACAGTAATCTAGGAATGTTATTTGGATCAATAAGAAGAATCAGATAGTTAGGATTGATATTATGCCTCAAGTAGAGTTTGTCAATCATATTCTTGCATGTTTATACCAGTTATAAACTTATATTTGTATGCCAAACAATTAGAGAACTTGCTAGATAGAAGCCATTCATCTAAGACCTTCATTTGACTCCATTTTACCCAACAAGGCACTGGTCTCCCTTATTTTCATTATTTAGTTTTACCCATCTTATTTACATCTCTTAACTGAACATATTAATTTTTACCTTGATATTGCATATACAATTTATACCAAATTAGGATCACATCTCTCCATTGTCAAATTGCCATTGTGGATAGATTGGTCTAGTAGGAAACATAGTTCAAAATCTGCATCATTCACATAGGTACACCCGCCTAGGTTTGGAAGAGCCTTAAGAAAAAAGGTTCTACTATATAGGTTGTCCTTTTTAGTTGGCCAATAATGTTGTGAGAGCTTGGCAACCTCTCATGGTTCAAACCAACATTTTTGAGACCCAACAAATTGGCGACTCTACTGGGGAGTAACTTGAGAAAATTCCAATGGCAGGCAGCCTTTCCTTATAGAGTCATTGAAGAGAGATTCATAGTTAAGAAGTTTGAAAAGTGACTCCGTTGGGTGAAATAGTAACATTTTTTCTCACTTTTAAAAGTGTGTGGCGACTCTAAATGAACAAGTGCATTGAGACTGATAAAATAAAATACAGATCAGAAAGAAATCATCCTAGAGTTCAGACTATCACAATTACTCACAACATGGAGGGAAGAAGGTCTTTGTACAGAGATGGTGATGTTCCTAAGGACAAAGTAAGTGGACTTACAAAAATGATCAGGGCAAGAAATTTTATAATGAACTGGGCCCAACAATTAAAAACAAAACATCAAAACTACCGATGGAAACACATAACTCATATGATGCACTAGCAAATGAGAACAACCCGTCTAAAGAACCTCACACTCCTGAGGATATGAGAAATCCCCTCTATCAAATAAACCCCAAGAAACATGATTTGATCGTGGATGGATTTGAAGCTAAAAGAGAAGAGAATCAGTGTAAGTATGATCAGAGAATGGATTTTCTTGAAAATAATTAGGATGGACTTGGTTATGAAATGACATCTGAATAAAATCATGAACTTGGGATCCAAAATGAGATAGATGCACAGTTGGAATGCAAGAGGCAAGAAACAAAAATATCAAGAGCAGAATATGAGCGAAATCTTTAGGCAATGAGAGAACTTGAGGAATTAAAGTTGCAAAAGGCTCAGATTAAGACGCCAATGGCTGACTCACCCAAATATGTGCCACCGCATTATAAGACCATCAAATTCCCCACAGGCCCACCAAAATTAGTCAAGGAATCAATGTGGACATCAAAATGCTCCACCACAACATAAGGGTGTTCAAACACCTCCTTATCAGTAGCATGTACCCCCATAAGGTCAGCAATATGTGGCAAGTTGTAATCCATTGTACCAGCATCAGCATCACCAAAATCCTGCTCCACAATATACAACCATGATCAAGCAGTTTGATTTGGATGGATTTCAAATATGTCCTTATTCTATGGACAACAGTTGGAGAAGTCTTGTCCCAAAATTCACAGGGAGTAATGCAATTACAGTTGAAGAGCATTTAAGGAGCTTTAATGCTTTTATGCAAGATTTGGATATGCAATATGAAGATGTGCAGATGAGGTTGTTTATGATGTCACTGATTGAAGATGCCAGAGATTGGTTTAATAGTTTACCAACAGCCTCTATTTATTATATTCATGTGTTTTATGAATAGTTCCTGAGCAATATGGGAATCAATCTACACTAGAATTTTCTTTGCATGAATTGGTGACTATTCAGAAGCATCAAAATGAGTCATCTTATGATTTCAATCAGAGGTTTTCGAAATTACATAATAAGATACCTCCTGGATCCAAATTAGTTGATTCTGCTGCATTGAGTATTTATTTAAAATCTTTTGATCCTAAGACAGGATATGAGCTTAGGAACAGGGGTCCCATAAATTTGGTTGAAGCCCAAAAGATAGCACTCACTATTGAAAATAATAGGAAGGCTGCAGGGATGATTACCAAAAGGGATAACCCTAGGGTTCCCCAATATTCTCCTCCAAACAAACAAGGAAACACATATAGGAATGAAAGGCAAAGACTACATGGCATGCCATATAATAAAAATTGGAGAGATGGAAAGCCAGTGATGGATAATAGGCCAAGAAATAAAGAGACACCTAATCCTCTAAAGAAGAGAGGGACATACATGGTTGATAATAGTTCTTGGTGTCCAGTGTGTGACTTGACACACTCTTCAGAGCATTGTGTTGTAGCTCAATCAGTGCCAGGAAAAGACATGGCAGAGAATGATAATGAAGAAGATCATAATATCTATTTGAATTCTCATACTCTTCACTCAGCAAAGCAAGGGTATTCATCTTTAGAAGAAGGAGGGTATGAATATGATGTTGATCATCAGAAATATAACGTTCACATGGAAGAACAACAAGTTTTTTCTGACTACAAGGAAATGATGATGAACAAGGTTCTCCTACTACATCAAGTCAAACCAATAAGGGAAATATGAGGAGACCATCTGAGGAAGAAATTAAAATATTGACCATTGCAGCAGTTGAACAGGCTAAAAGCAAGTATTGGCTGAGAAACAGAATAGTGAATGAGAATGAAGGTGTTCCAAGAGGAATATTTTTAAAAAATAAAAGGATGTCCCATGAAATATCAAAAGGGATGGATGATAAGCACTCTGATAAAAAATTAAAAAAGCATGTCCCTAAAGAAGGAAATAAAGAATTTCCTAAGGACAAGCAAAGCAAGATCAAGCACCCAAAGGGGAAAAAGAGGAGAACAGAGGAGAACCAGCAAAGCAAAACAAGGTGATCAGGACTAAAGGTACATCTTTTGACTTTGTACAAGCTTTTTCCCAAGTAAAAATGTTTGTCCCATTACTTGAAATGATGAAAATTAAGGAGTATAGGGAAAGTACTATTCAATTAATATCTAGTGGGAGGAATCAAAATATGAACTTTGAACAAAAGGAGAATCTTGGAGTTGTTGATAAGAAAGGAAAAATAAGAGATTCAAAAGTTTTCCTAAATAATGCATTAATGAATACACCACAAATTGATCCATTTTTTACTACCCTACTCATAAATGGTAAATTGGTAAGAAATTGCATGATAGATTCAGGTGCTTCTATGAATATTATGCCAGTAGGAGTAATGAAACAACTTGGTATGTGGATAGATATTGAGGGTGGTAAATGTTATGCCATGGATAGTAGGCATGTCCCAATTGTGGGGATTATGGAAAATGTAGAAGTAAAATTAGCAACATACCCATAGGAAAACTATAATATTGATATAACTATGATTGATAAGCCTCCTCAGTTTGGAATTCTTTTGTCAAGACAATGGACTACAGCAGTGGGAGGTAATGTGCAATTTGATTTATCATATGCCACAATACCAGTTAATGGTGAAGAAGTGAAGTTGTATAGAGAACCAAGAATGAATCAGATTGTTGAGTGTGTTCCTGAAGAACAACTTAATTGCTTTTGCGATGTGGATTTAGGGAATTTTAGAGTAGATTTATCTTAGCCAGAATTAGTAAATACTAGCCCAACTGATAAGCTTCTTTCTAGAAATCAGCAAGGTGTGTGGAAAATGTATTTTGATGGGGCATGCAGTCAAGAAGGTAATGGAGCTGGGATAGTTTTCATATCACCTAAAGGTACAACATTTAAATTTTATTTTTTTTGGATTTTGAATGTACAAATAATGTGACAGAGTATGAAGCCTTGTTGATTGGTTTGAACATGGTTGTCAAACATGAGATTAAGTTGTTGTATGTCTTAGGAGATTCTGAGCTAGTTGTGTCACAAGTTAGATCAAAGTATGTTGCAAAGAACAAGAGGCTAAAACAATATAGAAATGTTGTGTGGGATACAGTTCAACTATTTGATGCATTTTCAATTGATTGGATAGATAGGTCTAAAAATTTGATGGCAAAATTTTTGGCTAGTGTAGCCTTAAAAAAGGATGATATCATTTTGGCATGATTATCTCAGGTTGAATTCAAAACAAGACCTGTTGTCCCTGACAACATATATAGCTGGTAGCTTTTTAATAATGATACTAACCTTTTGAAATTTCTTCATTGTATAGATCAATATGAAGCACAGGAGATTGATTTCAATGCTTTTGTGGAAGAAGTACATGGGAAACAGACTGTATTTGACAAGGAAGTTTTGCAGCTTAAAACCAACAAGCTTCCCAAAGGGCTTGTAGCATTGGAGAGAGTGTATGATGGGAATGATCATTCTCTCATAAAGCAGACACCTGTTAAGAAAGAGGATGTTGAAGAAATAAATCTGGGAACTGAATTAGCACCAAAAAGGGTTTATATTGGAAAGAAAATAAGCTCGACCATTAGAAGAATTATGATTACATTGCTGAGAAAGTACAAACATGTGTTTTCTTGGTCTTATGAGGATTTAAGGGCATATAGAGAAGATATTTTTCAACATGAAATTCCACTAAAACCGGATGCAAATCCATTCAGACAAAGGCAGAGGCCTATCAATCCAACTCTAGAACCTAAGATGCAAGAGGAATTGGTAAAGCTTAGAGATGGGGGTATCATCAAACCGATTAGGCATTCAACATGGGTTTCAAATCTGGTTCCTGTGAAGAAGAAGAATGGGGATATCAGATTATGTGTGGACTTTAGAAATCTAAATGTGGCATCCCTCAAGGATAATTATCCTCTGCCTAATATGGAAGTTGTACTACATAAAGTAACAAGGTGTGAACTGTTGTCAATGATGGATGGTTTCTCAGGTTACAATTAGGTTAAAGTCATAGAATCTGAGCAATACAAGACAACTTTTACAACTCCATGGGGAACATATGTCTATGTGAGAATGTCATTTGGTCTCACAAATGCAGGAGCGACCTTTCAAAGGGCCATGGATTTAGCATTTGTCGACCTAATTAATTCTATAATGGTAGTATATCAGGATGACCTTATTGCTTACTCAAAAAGGGTTGAAGATCATGTAGAACACCTTGAAAAAATATTCATTAAATCTTTAGAATATGGTATTAGTCTGAATCCTAAAAAATGTCATTTTGCAGTCACAGAAGGGAAGCTATTAGGACATATTGTGTCAAAAGAGGGAATTAGGATAGATTTTGAAAGAGTTGAAGCCATAGATAAAATCTCCATCCCTAAAACTGTCAAGGCCATCCAATCATTTTTTGGACAGATCAACTTTGTTAGGAGATTTGTGTCGAATTTTTTTGAAATTATTAAGCCCATATCAAAGATATTGAGAAAAGGACAAAAAATAGACTGGACCCCAGAAGCACTGGAAGCTTTTATATCCATCAAAAGGGCTATCAAAGAAGCCCCTATCCTTAAATCTCTAGATTTTACAAAACCCTTTCAAATATTTTTGTTTGCTTCTTTACACACTATAGTTATTGTTATGTTACAGAAGAATGAGGAAGGTCATGAGCAGCCTGTGTCCTTTTTCAGTAAATCATTGCAGGGGTCAGAATTGAAATATGATATAATGGAAAAACAAGCCTTTGCATTAGTAAAAGCCACAAAATCTTTTAGATCATATCTTGTTGGAGCCAAAGTAATTACTTATGTTCCTCATGCAGTTGTTAAAGATATCTTGACACAGTCATAAGTAATAGGGAAGAGATGCAAATGGATTAATAAAATTCAAGAATTTGATATGGAAATACAAATTACCAAAATAGTAAGAGGCTAGGGATTGGCCAAGTTAATGCCATAAACAAATATTGAAGAAAATCAAATTTGCAATGTAGAAGATGAAGGAGATAAAATTGCAAGCATCGAGCATTCTCCTTGGTATACAGATATCATTTATTACCTCAGGAACATGAAGTGCCGTGAAGGATTTAGTGATAACCATAGAAATACTTTGAAGTTACAGACATCTAAATATGTATTCATAGAAGGAGATTTGTTTTGGAAAAATAGGGATGGAATGTTGTTGTTGTGTCTAGATGAGTCACAAGCTAAACACGTTTTAAGAGAGATGCATGAAGGATTCTGTGGAGGCCACTATTCTGGAAAGACAAGTGGACATAAGATCCTCAAGGCAGGTTACTACTGGCCAAAAAAATTTAATGATTCTTTTTCATATGTAAGAAAGTGTGAAGCATGTCAGAAGTTTTCAGGAAACATGAAATATCAAGGAGCTTTACCACTTAGATCTTTGCAGGTCAAAACCCCTTTTCATCAGTGGGGGATTAATTTTATTGGGGAGATACAAGAGAAATCAAGTGGAGGACATAAATGGATACTAGTAGCCACTGAATACTTCACCAAATGGGTAGAGGCAATCCCAACCAAGCAAGCAACAAGTAAAGTTGTGATCAATTTTTTAATGGATAACATTATTACAAGATTCAGTACACCATTGAGAGTGATTACAGATAATGGGATGTGTTTCAGATCTGATGAGTTTTGAGATTTTTGCAATACACATGGTATTAATATTTCTTATTTTTCCCCATATCATCCACAAGCGAATGGTCAGGAAAAATCGAGTAATAAAAGTCTTTTGAAGATAGTAAGGAGAATGCTTGATACAAATAAAAAGCCATGGGATTCAAAGTTAAGATTGGTTGTATGGGAAGATAGGATTACTGTGAAAAAGGCAATTGGAAAATCCCCATATGAATTAGTGTATGGAACACAAGCTAGGATGCCCTTACAAAATTTGTTGCCAATTTACAAATTTATCCTTCAAGAAGATATAGATGTTCCAGAACCAATGGAGGAGAGAATGGAGCAACTGACAAAGCTTGATGAAATGAGAAGAATAGCTCAAAACCATAACATGAAGTTACAAGCACAAATGAAGTATTTGTTTGATAAAAAAGAAAAAGATAGAAAATTTGAAGAAAATGATTTGGTACTGATGTGGAATGCAAGATGCCAGGAGAAGGGAAAACATGGGAAATTTGAAGCATTGTGGTTGGGACCCTTTGTTGTTGTTGGTAAGAGAGGAGAAGATTCATATTTCCTGCAGAACATGTATGGAGAGGAATAGGAGCTACATGT
Source organism: Sequoiadendron giganteum (assembly GCA_007115665.2). Classification (NCBI taxonomy): domain Eukaryota; kingdom Viridiplantae; phylum Streptophyta; class Pinopsida; order Cupressales; family Cupressaceae; genus Sequoiadendron; species Sequoiadendron giganteum. The sequence goes on along the minus strand of CM021101.1, from coordinate 95,679,465 downwards.
ACATGGGCAGTTCCTGAAGCTTTTCTTCTCTTAAAAAAGAGCAGAGGATTAAGGATTGCCATTGCATGGACAATTCTTAGCAAACCTTTTTAAAACATTCTTTTCCATGCACAGTAGTTTTAGGAAATTTTGAAGGGTCTGGGTTTTCCAATACATGGACATTCCTAGAAGTTCCCTTTTTGAAATAATTTTCTTTCCTTTTCATGTACATTAGTGTAGGTTTTTCCATCTCTGCTCCGATTGATTCTCTCTAGCTGCCATTACCTTCATTTTTCATATCATTTACTTGGTCTACTCTCCCAAAGATATTCTAGATTCTTGCAGTGATTTACAAAATCACTCATCCCCAATAGGAGCCAATATTAGAACCCAAAATTTCCATTCAAAACCCTAAATTTTTCCCATAATTTTCCATAAAAATCCTTAGAACCCTAAGGATTTTTCCCATTTAAACCCATTCGTTTGCTACCTTTTCCATTAAAAAATATTTTTTCCATTCATATACACCTTATACCTTATATCGTTGCCTTAATATTCACTCTTTATATCATACCGCTCTACCGTGGCCTCTTACAATGGAGATCACGGTATGGTGGTAACGGTCAGACATAGTCAAGGAAAGCATTACTGCTACACCGCACGCAGTTAGCATTGTCGTCGCAGTATGGAGGTAGTGGTGAGTGGCAGTCAATATAGTCCTTACCGTTGCACCACGGTCAGTCAAAACACACATTGCGGTGGCACGGTAGTCAAAGGTAAGCAGCGAAGCAGCCTACAGAGAACAGTTACCGCCACACTGCGCGCGATCAATTAATTGACCGCGGTATCGCGATGGCGGTCAGATAACCGGCAAGGTAGTGGAGGTGGCGATCAATGGATAGGTACCGCATTACCACATATGGTCAGAGTTGAGACCACGGTGGCACAGTGGATAGTCAACAGACGACAAAGGCTCACCGTGGTACCGCTGGCAGTCAAGCTAGTGACCGCGGTGATGCGGTAAGCAACGAGCCTGACAATTAATGCTAGATATTGTGGTACTGCCTGGAGTTGGAAAGCATGAAAGTCTGTCACAGCACAACCGCAAGGAGAAGAGATGCAGACCACGGTAAGGTAGTTGATGTTGAGGGGTTAATAGTGACGTCAAGGTCAAACACCACGGTACTGCCAGAAGACATAAAGTTGACAACGATGAAGCGGTAAGAATAAAGAAAGCTTTGGAGCTGAAAATTAAGCAAAATGTAAAAGCGGTCAGGTTATAAAGTAAAATAAAAGATCGTCTAATGTTAAATATTTAATTTTTCGAAAGGCAACCCAATTAAATATTTTAAATCTCTGTCATAAAATTCAAACGGCTGTAACAGATAGTGAAGGGTCGTGATCCTCAGAATTTATTGTATAAATACTTGTAAAAATTAGTTGTTAGAGGAGAGACAGAAGATAGATAGCAGGAAGTATAGGATTTTCAAAATGTTTATATTCAAAAGGACCATGTTGCATGTATAATATTCGAGGAAGATAATGAAAGACTATTGATTTGGTGATTCCATTCTAGTATCAGTTGTTTGTTGAGTTTCTGTAATTATTTGATTGTCTCCAACTCAATGTTTCTCGATTATTTAAGTTGAAATATCAAGTATATGTTCAATTTATTAGTGCACATTTGTTGTATCTGTGTGATTTGATTAATTGGGTTCTTTAAAGAAGGATTAAATTCCTATCAGTCAATTACAGTAATCTAGGAATGTTATTTGGATCAATAAGAAGAATCAGATAGTTAGGATTGATATTTTGCCTCAAGTAGGGTTTTTCAATCATATTCTTACGTGTTTATACCAGTTATAAACTTATATTTGTATGCCAAACAATTAGAGAACATGCTAGATAGAAGCCATTCATCTAAGACATTCATTTGACTCCGTTTTACCCAACAAGGCACTGATCTCCCTTATTTTCGTTATTTAGTTTTAACCATCTTATTTACATCTCTTAATTGAACATATTAATTTTTACCTTGATATTGCATGTACAATTTATACCAAATTAGGATCACATCTCTCCATTGTCAAATTACCATTGTGGATAGATTGGTCCAGTGGGAAACATAGTTCAAAATTTGCATCATTCACATAGGTACACCCGCCTAGGTTTGGCAGAGCCTTAAGAGCAGAAGGTTCAACTATATTGGTTGGCCTTGTTAGTTGACCAATAATGTTGTGAGAGCTTGGCAACCTCTCATGGTTCAAACTAGAATTTTTGAGACCCAACAGATCCTTTTCCATAGGAATTCTTCCTACCTTTCTTATCAGAGTTTTTATTTAGCACATGAATATCCTCATCTATGGGTTTCTGATTGTTTCCTTTTGTTATCAATCTTGTTTCTTCTTGTAAGTAATCTGTTCTCAGCCTATCAAATGTAGGGAGTTTAGATCTCACACTTATTCCTTGAACAAATGACTCCCATGAGTTTGGTAGGCCTCCTAGAGCTATTAGTGTTAACTCCTTGGTATCAATTTGATATCCAATTTTTGACAGTTGATCTCTTAGTTCATTTATTCTCATGAAGTATGCATTAATAGATTCTCCCTTGTTTATTTGAACATGGTTAAGTTGCCTCTTTAAAGCAAGGGTCCTACTGGTGTTGTTTATTTTAAAGGTGCTCTCAAGGGATTTAAACATTAGGTATGTAGTCTCATGTTTAGAGAGAATAGATACTATATGGTCCCTAACTACATCTACTATAATTTTCATAGCTTTCTCATTGTTCTCAATCCATTGAGTTTTCTCAGGATCATCCTCTGGTTCTCTCTTGTTTTCTTTCACAAATTAGTCTAGCTTATTTTCTTTCAGAATCATCATGATTCTGAATTTACATGATGCAAATTTGTTTGCACCTTCAATACAATCCTCGAATCTGATCACACTCGACATTATGAAGAATGGAATGTGTTTATTATTTCAAGGGAATATGATTTTAAATAATCTAATATTTAAATTTAATCGGATCTTCCTAACGTGGCTTTGATACCATGTTAAATCTTGATTAAATCTAGCACATTATATACTTAAATGAACTAGAAATAATGAAGTTGATGTCAAGTTATTTATGATTGAATATATGAAGCACTAAGTCTGAAAAATTTTGTTATATATTTTCGATCCTCAAGAGCAAAGTAATTTAATGATTTCGATTATCTGCTTTGATGTTTGGAACTCCCATAAATATGGAGAGGGGGAGTTGCGTCCCATGTTAGAGATACACGCCTTTAGGGAGGCGCGTATCAAGAGAGAAATGTCTCATGAGAGACGTGTCTCATGAGAGGCACGTATCATGAGAGACACGTCTCATGAGAGACACATCTCATGAGAGAACGTATCTTAGTTAGTGTCCCTTAGTCTCTCTTAAGACAACTGAATTTAATCGATTAGCAAGGGTGATTCATATTTAAATGTCATCAAACTGGAATTCGATTTGATTTATAAATATATTTTATATCCTCAAAAATATAGATCAAAACTATGCTTGGATGAAGCCATTGGATATAAATGATGATGATGAATAAATTCAATCATCATTTATATTTGGCCGACACTATCTAGTTTCAACACTTTTTCCTTAACATTATGTTTATGGAAAAAGGCATTGAGGAATCCCGACCTCCAAACCCCAAAGAGGATTCGGGCATCTCGAGTCGAAGTTAAGGCCTTGACAAGTTATGAAGCATGGTGAAGGATGAAAACCCAAAAGTCGACAGGGTTATAATTAACGACACTTGCAAAGGACTTTATCAGGCATCGTGAGTCGAAAGTATGGCTTTCACCTTACCGAATGGCAAGTATGGAGTATGGTGTATGAAGGATGTGCGAAAGCCGCCACTCAAAAATTTAATGTATCTTTTGATCTTCATAGTTTGAAGGAAATTTTTCGATTTGAAATGAAGAAAAAGGGATCCTTGATACTCGATAGCCAATAGAAGGATAGGTGGCAACAACCCGCTATCCCACCAATTGGAAGCGTTGACTTAGTTTGACCCTGCAGGCTTGTGGATGTTGGACATGTGGCTATAGTACATCAAAGAGACTGATGTACTTTGTTGTGACTTGTTGTTTGGTCCCTTCGATATACTGATAAGGTGGTACCTGATAGGCTAACGTGTGTAAACAAATAGCAAAACAAAGTTAAATCGCATAAATCCTTCACATCATTGTAATAGAAGTCAAAGCTTATTTGCTTCAACGATGAGAAATAGACATCAAGATTGTGACATGTGGCATGGATGAATTGGTAGAAGATTGGATGAAGCCCCTTTGACACAAGGAAAAGTATATGGTGGGACTCGATAGAGAGGCAAATAAGATTGTGACACGTGGTGAGATATTGCTTGGTCACTTCACATCATTGTTGTGAAGTGAAGTGATAGGATGGTTTTCATGATAAGACATGGTTATCAAGAGCTAATGGAAGATGACATCAACAGTGTATAGGGGGAAGAATTTTATTGCATCGCTCGATTGGTTCACATCATGATAATGAAGCTGAATGAAGAAAGTACTTGTGCGACATGGGTGATGAACAAATGGAGGTGACATCAAAGGTAGACAAGTGGCACTTTCCCACCAACCTACTAAGATTTTGTGGGCTCATGCTTTCATTCAGCAATATATCAGGGGATGGTGTTAATTGGATGGCAATTGATCCAATGGTGATCGCCATGTCCATTCACATCATTGAAGAAGAAATGAATTCATATAAGTTACAACGATACTCAATGAATGAAGCCAATGGTGCAGATTTGAAGGGTGATTGATCTGACGATGGTCACTACACCTCTTTACATCACAAAAATGGAGAGTGCACACTTTGACATTGTAGCGATAAGTGATGGATGAGATCAAAGGCTTAGATTCAAAGGATGAAGATCAAACAGTGATCGCTACATCAATTCACATCAATGTTGTGAATTGAATGATTGGTGAAGTGTAGCAATATGTGATGGTCATGAATGACAAGATCAATGATTTAGATCAAAAAAGGTTGATCAGAGCAACTTTAGGATATCGAACAGAGCAGTTTTAGAGTCCCTTCAACTCAACGAAGTTAGGGTTATGGTGAATGGTGTATAAATGAAGATCAACAGTGTAGATGAAAAGATAATGATCAGATGGTCATTGTCGTGTCTCGATATATCACAAAAATAGGTGTTGATTCCCTAAGTGTTACAGTGATAAGTGATGGGTCTAGTAGACATCAGATCAATGATGGTTTAACCAAGTATGATCCGACGAAGAGTTTTTAAAGATATGTCGATGAACGAAGATCATAGGATTGTGGCACGTAGGGATAGGATCGACGACCAAAATTAAAACATGAAGATCTTCAATGGTTGCATTAGTGTGAATGAGGATTTCGATAGAGAATGAAAAAGTGAATGAATTTAATTCATTCAACTGCACCTATGACCATTGTCGATGAATATTTTATCTACTAAGCAATGACACAGATTGCTAAGATGATGAAGATCAAAATCAAATCAATTGAATAGAGTATGACACGCAATGCATATCTAATTCTAGGGTTTTATAAGATGTTATTCATAGAAAATTCCATGTGATAGAATTTAATGTTGTGAGGCTTGATGAAGATATCTGATAAACCCTATGAGATTTTTTCATCATGAGTTGGACGATGGTGCAAGGATCGAGATGAACTGATAGCTTGTTGGTGAAGTTAGGAAGTGAAGGAAACCCTAACAAAGGATTCTAGTTGATCAAGATATGAGTGAGAATCTCAAGGCAGTAATTTGAGGTTGGTGAAGAAAGAAGACTATCATAAAATTGTCGACGTGTAGAGTCTGCAAGTGTTGAGCTAATGAAGTCTACAAGAGGGTGAATAGTGAGTAATGTAGTAGATAGAGTATGCACTAATTCTATGAATGAGTGAAACCCAAATAAAAAGAAAAAAATCACCAAGGGTTTACATTCAAGGTGGAGGAAGATAGAATAAAGAATGTTCTAAGAGAAAAAGGAAGTGCAAAACAGAGTGTGAATAAAAGTGCAGAGTAGAAAGAGAAGAGTAGAGAAGGTTAAAAGAGAGAGGTGAAGAGAAGAGAAGAGAGGATGTGTTTCTAAGATTGTAGCATCAGTAGGAAAGTGTGAGTTGTAGAAAGTGCAACAATGTATTGTGCAATTGCAAAGTAAGTTGCAACATTGAACTGTAATCAATTTGTGATATCTATTTTTGTAGATCTGATTGGTTGGTGCCATTAGATAAATGATTTGGTACTTAGTGTAGGGGGTTGGTGTCTCCTTGGAGTTGGTGCTTCCTTAGGGTTAGTGCCCTTAAACATTGTAATAGAGGATTTGATTGTGATGCTAGATTTGAGCAGTAGACTCAAGCAACTTTTTTCACCATAGATTTTCCCATCTTGGGTTTTCCACGTACATATGGTGTTATGGGCTTTTGTGTGTGTGCATGTTTATCTCTCTATTAGTTTAGTAAATCTGCATAAAGTGCTAAAATTAATTAATCTACAGTATTAATTAAGGGCTTAAGAAGCTAGTTTGCACTAAAGGTTAAAGGGTTAAAATTTTAATGTTTACTGATTCACTCCCCCTCTCAGTAGATTTTGTGTTCCAACATATAGATGCAAGGATTTGATAAAATGGACGTCAGGGTATTTTGTGTTAGAATTATGAAAAACACGAGCCACAAGATCAAACAACAAACAAAGACACCTTCCACACAAGAGATCTGCAAATAAATAATTGTTATATTCCTCAATAAGAAAAAGCGACAAAATGCAAGAGACTATCAAAAGGTATGAAAGCTCGAGAGAGTAGAAGAGAGATAATAAAATGAGGGTTGAGTGATATATAGGAGCAACCCTAAATGGTAAAGGGATTAGATCAGGAGAAGTGTCAATATCACATGCAATGAGATAGAATGATCTAATAATAGCTCTCTAGTTAACATAGTAAATCACTCCTAAGTTTAGCTTAAGTTCATGAGAATAAATTAGACTAATAATTAATTAAAGGTTAATTAGTAGTTAATGCATGATTACTCTAACACCCCCCCGCCCCTTAAGATGAACTTAGGGAGTAGCTAAAAACCCTAAAAATAATGCATGATGGACCCTGAAAAACAAGGCCTATTGAGTTACCTATGTACAAACAAAAGATCTCTCTAAAACTCGAGAAAAGGAGAAAACCACAATGGGAGAAAACTCTTGTCCAAAAGAGAGAAAGGTGAAGAACGATTTAGAAAAACTTCCAAATCAAGGTGAAGGAACATGAAGCCTCCAGCCGAAACAATATCCCAAAAAAGAGGAACATGTAGAATATCGCTAAAGCACGAAGAAGATGTAGACTATTGTTGAACGATGACTAATATAGTGCTAAAATGAAGAACCTTCAGAAATAGGAATGATGTTACACCTCATTTCATCATTACTAAGTTATGTTTACCTTCATGAGTGAAATTTTTGATCAATGCAATTTGTGACTTCAATATGTTTACTAGGTGAAAGAAATACTGAAATATGCAATAAGATTGATTTCAAAGGAATGAATATGTTTTGTATTGATGAAATACAATGAAAGAATATGTATTGCAATGTGAACATTATAATGCTTTGTTTTATGATGCAAAATGATTTAATTTGAACGTCTAACTACCTTGGTGTTGTACTAATTTGAACATAGGAACACCTCGAGTCTCTGGAAGAGAGAGGAAGTATCACTCAAGAGAGGGGCTTGGTTTGGTAACCTTTGATAAAACCTAAACTGAGCTTTCACACACACACACACCTCTAGTTTAGTGAAGTCGATACAATAGTTTGGGAAATGGTAAGTTATCCTTGGCCTTTTTTGAAGTATGACTTTGAATACATTATGATCTTGAATGTTTAGATTCGGGTTATTTGATTGTCTCATGAAATTCCTTTGTATATTTATATTTTTTCGATAAGAATATACATGGAATGAGTATATGTATAAATGCATGTGATTACATGTTATGCATGAGGATGTCAATTATACGTTTATGACATATATACACAAGCACACATTTCATGTATGTACTCATCGATGGGGATGAATATACATATATGAGTTTAGTTCGGATATTAAACTAATGTTATATGTGTATATATTAATATATATATATATATATGTATATATGCATGTATTTGATAATACATACATACATATGTATATGTATTAGGGTAAACCCACAAAAGTGGTTTACAATTCGAGTGAGGAAGGAAAAGTTGCAAAAAATGACCCCATGCATAAAAAAATTGGTTTTTGGGGGTTCGAACAAACTTTTTGTTCGAGTGAACCCATTAAATGCAGGGTTCCACAATTCCTGGGAAAAAACAAAAAGAAAAACTTTGTGGAAAGGGGGTTCGCTCGAACCCCCCTTTTCCCACCTTTTCACCCTTTGGCACCAAAAAACTCCAAAAAATTTCCCTTCGAAGCTCGGGTTGAGGATGAAAATGGAGGAGACTTCACAGACCCAACTGGACGATGATAGTCCTCAGAACGAGCTATCCAACAAATATAATTTTTATATGTTTTGGTTTTATTATATATTTGTTTTTCTAGTTTTATTAAACATAGGTTTTTCACCAAAAATCAAGCTATTTGTTTTGCACATGTGGAAAAATAGAATATTATTAAAAAAAAATTGAAAAAAATGAGTGCACCAAATATTGAAATCATTGATCCAACAAAAAAAAAAGAATTTTGATACATACAAAAAAAGTTATGTGTTATATAGTCTGCCTATGTCTGAATTGTAACTGGTTTGACTTTGAAACTTGATTAAGAAAAACAAATTCAATAAAATACTATGAAATCAATTGGAAGCACTGGGGCGGGGGGCCTAGCTCGATTGGCTAAAAACGTCCTGTTGCAGGCAAGAGGTCACGAGGTCTAGTCTCCCCCCAAACCCGTGGTACCGGAGGGCGTGTCGCGCCAGCGCCACCGGTCACGTGAAAAAGTTTATCAGGCGCACTGCAGTTTATAGGGGGACGGATAACCGACCGATTCCTGCAGTCTAATAAAAAAATTAAAAAATATATATAAAAAAATAAAATTGGAAGCACTAGATATCATAGTTACAAATCTAAATTAAAAATATATATATATATCCTTCATGGAAAAAATTTGTGTTATAGGGTGAGCGTCACTCCTTAAAAATGGTGTTTATTGAAAAAAAAATAGTTTTCGAAGGAGATGGAAAAAGAAGTGCAATTTGATTCTTATTTTTTTGAAAAAATACATTTAGAATCTACAGACAAAATGTCAAAAATCACTAGTTTGCATCATCTTCAAATTCCTCATGGTTTAGCCGTTGTAGGTGTCTAAAAGTGAAGATTTAGTTAGAAAAAATCAGTTTAGTATCCAATTTGGCCAAAAATTGTAAACCAGTATTGTGGGATCACCCATTAATATATGTAATACATTGGAATATATATACATGGTTAGCAATTGAGTGGTTATATATATATATATATATATATATATAAGGTTTTTATGATGATTAAATTAATATATATGTGTGTAAATATTAATATATGTGTATGTAAGTATGTATTCGATGATCCATACATACATACATATTAATATATGAATGATAAGAAAATGCTTATGATATGTATGTGTTATAGATTGGAAAATAAATGATACACATATATATACATATATACATACATACACATATATATGTGTGTGTGTGTGTATTTATCAAATGATACCAACCATATTTACTAAGTGATTAAATATATAATAATATTGTTTATTAGGCTGACGAATATTGTAAACACAAAATGCACATATGGTACGAGTCATTTAAAAATATAAATGATTTGGACAAAGGCCGATGTATGGTGAAGGAATGTTAGCGCATTGTATTCACTATAGCGCATAGATTCTAACTTGGCAAATAATATTAAACATTGTTTATATATTAAAGAGGCAATGCTTAAGGAATGCATAGTACATAGGTTAAAAATGTAGAATATAAACCATGTGCATTATAGCGTTGTTTGTGTGTTCAAAGACATTGCAATGAATAATGTAGAATCAAGGGAATAGTGCATAAAGTGAATAGCATTAGAATAAGTCAAATGCTATGAGATATATAATAGTTGGTAGCAAAGCACATAAAAGGAAAACCAAGGTGTTAATATAGTTGCCTAGACTATGTCAACAACAAAACAATAGTAAATGATCATGCACAAAAAGAGTGTCGACCAAGTCAAACAGTGAACATCGACCCATATAATATGGTGAAAATGATAAAATGTGGCACCAAATGATAAAGGCATGAATCAAATAGAAGTCTATTTCTCAAAATGAATTTCCATAATGTAAAGCATTTTGAAAATACAAAAATATTCAATCATGCAAATGTGCCAAGTAAGTTGACTTGTAGGAGGAAATTGCCTTGCATTTCTAATCATCATTCTTGTTATTTAATTTAGCATCGACTCATTCACTTTGGCTACATATGTGTTTTTTGTGCAACAAATTTAGTTGCCACCTTACCTTTTGATTGTTGAGTCAAACCTCTTGAGCTAAGAAGTGTCATTCTTAATGCCTTATTTCTAGCCCTTAGTTGTTGATTCCATTGTATAAATAGAGGAGCTCTTAACCACAAGAGGGATGCATATCTGCATTCATTCTGTGTTTTTTTGAGTTAACATATTATGAATTTTTGTGTTGAGTGAGATTTGAGAGTTGAGAGAGAGAAATTTGAGAGTGAGATTTTAGTGGAAAGTGAGAAGGATTATTTGGGGAAATTGCATATTGAATTGAGGGAAGGCTGAGATAGGAATCCAATACGATCAAATTGGATCTTTTCTTAAATAGGCATGCATATTTCTACCCTTTTTTGCTTGAAAATATTATGTCTTTGGTTACCTTGTTTTGGAAAATATGTTTAATTGTATATTATGGAAATATTCTTGATGAGTCTACTTGTTAATAAACCCCGTTATAGGGATGTATGCATATACTCTATATAATAGATTATGAGTGTTTAGGTCATCGGCTTATAATGCTAATCAATCCATAGTGGACAATGAGGTTAGTAAACTCAACAAGAAAGGTGGCATGATAGAAATGTCATCATTAGGTTATGATGTTATGTAAACCTTGAATGATAATCTTATCTATTTGATTACTAATTCCTACTAGAAAGTAGAAAGAGAATCTTGACCCTTGGGGTAAGGTATAAACTTAGTGGATATATCATTATTGAATAATAGAGTTGATAAAATATATTTTATGGTTATGCTATTTTTAATTAAAGTCTACACCTATTCATGGATTTTTAGAAGAGGACACGTAATGATAACCCATAATCATATTGTGGGAGGACTATGGGGGTAGATGCACCAAATCCTCACAAGTTGATTATGTCCTCCAAATGTTATTCAAATTTAGTAAACATGAGAATATTTGAGGTATTTTGAAAGAGAAGTCTTATGATTGGACCATGATCACTTGAAGGTTACACTACTTTTTGATGGAAACCTAGGTTAGGAATAACCCATTTTGTAGGGATGTTTATGTGATTATTGATTGAAACAAATAAGTCGAGATTAACCTATATGAACTAGTTAAACATTTGATTGTTAATTATACTTTCAATTGGAGTTGATTTATTGATGAGATTATTCTTTGATTGAAGTCCTTTATTGTTGAAAGTTATGCCTTTGAATTGAGGTCTTTTATAGATAAGTTTATAATTTTGAAGGGAGTCATTTAATGTTGAGATAAACCATTGATTTGAGACTCTTATAGTTGGTAATGTACCTTTGGTATTATTGGAAAAAGTGCCTAAATCCTTACTGACATGGAACTCTTGAAAGAGCAGTATCGCTAAGACCTTTGGAATGTCTTGTCGATGAGTAGCTGATCAGATCGTTGTGACCCTGGATTTATCTTGGCGATGAGAACCATCAGGGTGACATGACCTATCGAAGTGAGTTTCCAAACTCACTCTGACAGCAGAAGTCTTTACAACATCGGCGTGACCTGGTGGTTGTCTCGGCAATATCGGCATGACCAAAACAGTCGGGATGACATCTCCAACTCGCTCCAATGGCAGATGTCTAGGCGACAAAGATCATCGGGGAGAGTCTTGGCGATGAATGCATTGGGGATACTTGTGTTGTCGGTGTGACCTCCTGATCTCTTGTCGATGGTGTTTCTCTCACCGATGGATCTGCTCCTGGTGAACGATCGACATGACTCTTGTCGATATGTGTGATCTTAGTGTTCGTTGGGTCATTGGGGAGACATGAATGTTCGGTGTGACTTCCCAGTGTGTTGGTGGTAGAGATTGTCTTTCCAATGGTTCTGAAGATCGGGGAGACTTCACTAAAGTTTGAGCGATAGGAGCCGGTGTCGTGTGCGATAGCCTGTGGACAGTCTGACATCGGTTCAACACATTCTATTGTCTCACCGATGAGCGATAAAGTTGAAATTGGTTCACCAAGCATTTGTCCTACGTGTTTTTTCTTGGACCAATGAGTGATGCAGAATGTGAACCGATTGGGTAGTTGAACTGTTGTGACCGTTTTCTTGTGGGAAATGAACAGACATCTTGAGCAATGGATGAATAGTTTGGTCGAGGGTCTGGCCTGGTGGGGTTAGTGATTCGAATGATCAGTGAGTGAATTCCATTGTATACTGAAAAGGTTGATCAGAGAAATGTTGTTGATATAGAATTGTCATCTGAAAAGAAGAGACTATAACTTGTATGTAATTTGATTACTGTAATACAAGTGATCTTTCTTTGGTGTGGTGGGTTTTTCTCCCGTAAGGGTTTTCCCACGTAAATCTAGTGTCAATTGTGTTATGTGTTTATTTCTCAGTTTTGTTTTTTCTTTCATGTGTGTCTTAATGAACTATAATTGTAAACATTAAAAGGAATATCTCTCTTCTCCTCTGAGACTTGGCATTAGGAAAATTTGGTCCGCTATTGAATTTTTCCTAACAAGTGGTATCAGAACCTAGCCAGTTGTGTTATCCTTGTGGGTAGATTGGTTTTTTGTGTCAATTTTTGTTCAATGGGAGTTTTGTAGAAGTATTGAATTTGTCTAATTATAGATTAAGATGGAAACAACAAGTATGTCTAGAAGGATTGAAATTGAGAAATTCAACAGCAGCAATTTTGAGTTGTGGAAACTTAAAATGGAAGACCTATTGGTGGATTGTGATCTTTGGATTGTTGTGTCTGGAACAAAACCTACAACCATGAAGCAAGAAGATTAGGATCTCATAGATCGAAAAGAAAAAGGGTTGATAAGACTCTGTTCTCCTAAACGTTCATGAAGAGAAGACTACCTCTATGTTGTGGAAAAGACTAGGATGTATTTATTAGGGCAATTCCTTGGTAAATAAGTTCTTCTTAAGGAAGAAGTTATAATTATTCTAAGAATGATTCTTCTCAAAGCGATGTAGATGCGTTTATTGCAGCCTTAGAAACTCAAGCATAAGATGATGTCTGGCTGATTGATTATGGAGTATCATTTCACATGACATCTCATAGAGAATGGTTTACTAAGTATGAAGAATGTGATGGTGGAAATTTGTATCTAGAAAGTCATTCATCTATGGAGATAGTTGGTTGTGGAAGAGTTAGAATTCAATTTCCTAATGGTAGAATTAAGGGAATTGATGGTGTAATGCATATACAAGGTATGGCTCAAAATTTACTTTCTGTAAGAAATTTGAACGATGTTGGAGTGCAAGTCTCTTTCTCTAGCAATGGCTATAAAATGACTACAGGCTCGATGGTGTTGGCTAGGGGTGCCCAAATTGGTACTTTTTTCAAGCTGGATGCATTGGTTGTTCAATGCAATAGTGTCTCTGCAAAGTCACAAAAGGTTGTTCATAAAGAGAAGAATGAAAATGTTCCTATTGGAGAAAATTCCTTGGAAGTGAAACTTCCAGCAAAAAAGACTATGCTCTGGCATCAGAGGCTCGGTCACATTGGTGAAAAAGGTTTGAAAGCCTTGAAGAATAAAAACCTAGTTGAGGGATTTGATGATTGTAATCATGATTTTGAATTATGTGAACATTGTATATATGGCAAACAACACCATCTTTCATTCTACTCTAGTCCTCATAAATCTTCTGGTGTTCTGGATTATATTCATTCTGATGTGTGTGGTCCAATGGATGTTCCTTCGTTATCGAAGTCTAAATATTATGTTTCTTTTATTGATGATTATTCGAGAAGGGAATTTGTCTATTTTTTAAAAAGTAAATCAAAAGTGTTCAATCGTTTTAAGGAATTTAAAAACCTTGTGGAAAATTAGACTGGAAGAAAAATAAAGTGTCTAAGGGCTGAAAATGGCGGTGAGTTTTGTTTTGATGAGTTTGAAATGTATTGCAAAGACCATGGGATTAAGAGGCATAAAACAACACCTTACACTCCACAGCAAAATGGAGTTACTGAAAGGTTGAACAGGATGTTGATGGAGAAGGCAAGAAGTATGTTGAGCAATGCTGGTCTGGAGCATATGTTATGGGCTGAGGTTGTGGCTACAACATGTTACTTATTGAATCGATCACCTTCTTCAGCACTTGTTGATATAACGCATATGGAAGCTTGGTCTAGTAAGAATACCTCTCTCAGACATATTCGTGTCTTTGGCTGTGAAGCATATGTTTATGTGCCAGATGTGAAAAGATCTAAATTGGAAAACAAAGCTGAAAAATGTATCTTCATTGGGTATGGTCTTGGTGTGAAAGGATACAAGCTTTGGAATCCTGTGACTAAGAAGGTATTGTACAATAGAAGTGTAATCTTCCAAGAATTAAAACCTTCTTTAGTGGATTTGCAGTCAGGGGTGAAAGAAGAGGAAAATAAGAATGATGTTGTTCAGATACCTCTAACTCCAAAAAAAGAGGAACAACACATTGAAAGTGTACCTAAAATTGAGGAGAGTTTGAACAGCTCTAAGAGTTCTAAACAAGAAGAAGAACCACAACCTCATCCTTAGCCTATGAGGAGGTATACACGTGAGAAGAAACAAACGAATAGGTATGGATTCTCTATGTTAGATTCTAGTTGTGCCTATGCTTTGATTACTAAAACGGATGAGCCTGGGACTATAAAAGAGGCAACTAAAATGTGACTCAGATTCCTGGTTGGAAGTCATGAATGAAGAAATGGCATCATTAAGGAAAAATGATACTTGGGATCTGGTCCCATTGCCTAAAGGTAGAAATCTTGTGGGATGCAAGTGGGTGTTTACAAAGAAAATTGGTCTAGATGGCTGTGTTGAAAAGTATAAAGCGAGATTGGTTGTGAAGGGTTATTCTGAGGTAGAGGGAATTGATTATGGGGAAATTTTTTCTCCTGTAGAAAATCTGACATCTATCAGATTTCTTTTATCACTTGTTGTAGCATATGATTTGGAGATTGAGAAGATGGATGTGAAGACAAAATTTCTTCATGGTGATCTTGAAGAAGAAATCTATATCTTGAAGAAGAAATTTATATGTCCCAACCTGAGCACTTTGTGAGAAAAGGTAAAGAAAATATGGTTTGCAAGTTGAAGAAATCTCTGTATGGTTTGAAGCAATCACCTAGGATGTGGTACCAGAACTTTGTTACATTTTTTTTGTCTTTGGGATTTGTAAGATCAAAATCATATCATTGTGTGTACTACAAGACTGAAAATGATTGGATTCTTATTATTGCTCTTTATGTTGATGATATGTTGTTCATAGGAAATAGTAAGTTAATGATTTCTGATCTAAAATCTCAGCTGTCTGCAAAGTTTGAAATGAAATATCTTGGTGTAGCTAGGTATATTCTAGGGATGGAAATAACCAAGGACAGAAAGGGAAAAAATCTTTGGCTTAGCTAGAGTAAGTATATTAATACTGTTCCGGAGAGATTTGGTATGAATGATTGCAAGCAGCTAGTTGTTCCATTTTTTTAGGGAATGAAGCTATCTGTTGAAGATTGTCTGAAATCTCCTACTGAGATGGAGGAAATGGCCAGAGTGCCTTATGCTAGTGCAGTTGGCAGTTTAATGTATGTGATGGTCTGTACAAGGCCAGCCATTTCCCAAGCAGTGGGAGTTATTAGTCGATTTATGGTGAATCCAGGAAGGACACATTAGGATGTTGTGAAAAAGAGTGTTTAGATATTTGAGGGGCACTTCAGATTATGCTATGTGTTACCATGGACATTTGGTTGGATCACAGAGGACTCTCGGCATTCGTGGATATGTGGATTCTGATTGGGCAGGGGACATTGATAGTAGAAGGTCCACTAGTGGATATACTTTCATGTTGAATGGTGGTGCAATTAGTTTGATGAGCAAGTGACAAGTTGTAGTCACTTTATCCACTACGGAGGTTGAGTACATGGCAGCAACTAATTCCTTTAAAGAAGCAATTTGGTTAAAACATTTGTGTTCTAACACTGGGTTGATGCAGGGCATATTACAATTTACTGTGACAGTCATAGTGCTATTTGTCTCGCAAAGAATCCTACTTTCTATGCCAGGATGAAACATATTGATGTATAGTATCACTTTGTACAAGATATGGTGGAGGATGGAAAGGTCTCTTTAGAAAAGGTGGATACTCTAGAAAATGTTGCAGATGCATTGACAAAACCAGTGAGCATAGACAAGTATAGGTGGTGTAACAGTTTGGTGGGCCTTAGTGCCCATAAAACTCGGTAGTTTTCTTGTGCTTTGGAGGTGTCAATAAGATCTTTGTCAAGTGGGAGATTGTTGGGAAAAGTGTCTAAATCCTTACTGACATGGAACTCCTGAAAGAGAAGTATCGTTAAGACCTTTGGAATGTCTTGCCGATGAGCAGCTAATCAAATCGTTGTGACCTTGGATCTGTCTTGGCCATGAGAACCATCAAGGTGACATGATCTATCGAAGTGAGTTTCCAAACTCACTCCGACAGAAGAAGTCTTGGCGATGTCGGTGTGACCTGGTGGTTGTCTTGGTGATATCGGTGTGACAAGAACAGTCGGGGTGACATCTCCAGCTCGCTCTGATGGCAGATGTCTGGGTGACGAAGATCATTGGGGAGAGTCTTGGCGATGACCGCGTCGGGGAGACTTGTGTTGTCGGCGTGACCTCCTAATCTCTTGCCAATGGTGTTTCTCTCGTCGATGGATCTGCTCTTGGTGAACGATCGACATGAATCTTGCTGATATGAGTGGTCTTAGTGTTCGTTGGGTCATCAGGGAGACATGAATGTTTGGTGTGACTTCCTAGTGTGTTGGTGATATCGATTGTCTTGCTAATGGTCTTGAAGATCATAGAGACTTCATCGAAGTCTGAGCGATAGGATCTGATGCCATGTGTGATAGCCTGTGGATAGTCTGACATCATTTCAACACATTTTTTTGTCTCACCGATGAGTGATAAAGTTGAAATCGGTTGACCAAGTGTTTGTCCTACGTGTTTTGTCTTGGACCAATGAGTGATGTAGAATGTGAACCCATTGGGCAGTTGAACTGTTGTGACCATTTTCTTGTGGGAAATGAACAGAAAGCTTGAGAAATGGATGAATAGTTTGGTTGAGGGTCTAGCCTGGTGGGGTTAGTGAGTCGAATGATGAGGTGAGTGAATTCCATTGTATACTGAATGAAATTATTGTAACAGTGTAATTCGATACAAGGTTGATCAGGGAAATGTTGCTGATATAGAATTGTCATCTGAAAAGAAGAGATGGTAACTTGTATGTAATTTGATTACTGTAATACAAGTGATCTTTCTTTGGTGTGGTGGGTTTTTCTCCCGTAAGGGTTTTCCCACGTAAATTTGGTGTCAATTGTGTTATGTGTTTATTTCTCAGTTTTTTTTTTCTTTCATGTGTGTCTTAATGAACTATAATTTTAAACATTAAAAGGCATATCTCTCTTCTCCTCTAAGACTTGGCATTAGTAAAAATTTCTCCGCTATTGAATTTTTCCTAATAGGTATTAGATTCATTTAATGATGTGATGTTTTGCTCTTCTGTATGGTTAATTGGTAAGTAAGAGTTACTTTGAATTACTTAAGTAGAAGTGTCATACTAAATATAAGAGAGAAATAGGTTATTCTTGGGGTTAGGATAATCCAATGAAGGGATAGCCTATGCATATATTATGAATGGTTAATATAAATCGATCTAGGAAGGTGGGTGAAATATATGTGTCCACTTAGAAGATGGAATGCAATACTTTGGCCAAAGTAGTGTAAGTTTCCACTATTTACACTATTAGTCACTGTGATCAAGGTTTACATACTAGGTTGAGGTATGTCATATGCGTAGGTTGTAGCCATAGATCTAGATATGTAGGACACAACACCAAGTTTAGAAAAGGTCAAAATTTTATAATGAAGTTACCAAACCAATCTCTTCATCGAAGGGTAGGGTCATCTACCAGTTTAATAATTGTACGAGGGATTGCAGTTAGTCCAAGCTTGGAAGAAAATCACTTGAGTGATGCTTCTCCTCATCAGTATGCGACCAAGATTTGGATGGATATTTCTAACTATTCGCACATCTATTGCCAGTAAGTTCTATGGAACCTTGTTTATGTATTTTGTATCCATTATGATGGAAAGATTGTAAAAGAGAAATGATATCATGTTATCATGTATTGTGGATTCATTACTCTATAAAATTTATAATACTTTGATATAATAAAATGGAAAAGTTTGGAATGATGGTTATTTCAAATATGCATATTATTCTTGTATATGAAAAAGAAAAATTTTGTTGCTAAGTGTTGGCAATGTAATCTTATTTACTTAAGGTTAAAAGCATAGTAAATGTGTTGGGTTGAAAAATGGGCATGTTACAAATGCAAGAGTGTCCATATGGTAAATGATTCATCTCAATGAAATGCATGGGTAACTAGCCGCTGATGTACACACTACATCTGACTAGTACATAGGAACAAGAACTATATACATAGATCACTCCAAATTGTGAAACCAAAGAAGTATTAGCACCAACTTTATTTAAAAGAAAATATATATATATATATTTGTAAAAAAAATTATAAAAAAAATATTTTTAATTTTTTTTTTTGAGTTTATCAAAAAAAAATTAAAAACTTCAGAGTATTCTTATCTAAAAGTTTTTTATAATAGTTTATATACTATGAACTATGGTATGGAAGGATTCCTACTGTCAAATACTTCAAAGTGTTTGAAAGAAAATGTTATATCAAAAGAGACGAAGAAAACTTAGGAAAGTTTAATGCAAGGTCTGATGAAGATATCTTCCTTGGATATTCTACTAGATGCAAAGCTTATCGATGCTGCAACAAGAGGCTATGAAAGATTGTTGAGAGTGCAAGTGTTAAGGTTGATGAAGACCTACAGAAGAATTCATGGTGATAGATGGATATGAATTAGATGAGTCTTCTTGCATAGATGAATAAAAAGCTAAGGAAAAAGAAGTGTAGACTGAAGAGGAAGAAGCTTCGGAAAGGATTCCTAAAACTCCTAAGTATGTGCAAAAGAATCATTCTAAAAAATAGATCATAGGTGATAAGAGAAAAGGTGTATTGACAAGAAGGAAAGTTGTTGAAGAACAAGTAAATCTATGTTTACTTTTTGAAATTGAACCTAAATAGTGATTGAAGCATGCAAGGATGAGTATTGTATCAAGGCTATGAAAGAAGAACTAGAATTGGGAATTTGTCCCAAGACTAGAAAACAAGAATGTGATGGGAAGTAGTGGGTATTCCAAAACAAACTAAATGAGAGTGGAGAATTAGTAAGAAACAAGGCAAGGATTGTGTGTAAAGGATACTCACATGTAGTAAAATTTGAGGAGACATTTGTTCCGGTGGCAAGAATGGAAGCTATAAGGATGTTTTTGGCTTTTGTAGCACATAAGGATTTCAAAGTATATCAAACGGATGTGAAGTCTACTTTCTTGAATGTGGAATTGGAAAAAGAAGTACACATAGAACAACTAGAAGGATTTTAGTTATCAAATAAACCAAATATGGCCTACAGATTGAAGAAGGTTTGAATGGAACTCCCAAAGCTTGGTATGCAAGGTTAGATGGGTAATTTTTATAGCAAGGATTCAATAAAGGTATCGTAGATACAAATCTTTACTTCAAAGTTGAATAATATAAAATCTTGATTGTGGTTGTGTATGTTGATGACATAATTTTTGGAGGAAATGAAGCTATGCGTAAGAAATTTACAAAATAGATGTAGAAAGAATTTGAAATGTCAAAGTTTTGGGAGATTAATTTCTTCCTTGGGCTACAAAACAATCAAATAGATAAAGGTATTTTCATTTCACAATCAAATTATTCCAAAGAAATGTTGAAGAAGTTTGGAATGGAAGATTCTAAACTGGTATGTACCCCTATGGTTACTAGTTTCAAGTTGAGCAAGAATGATGAATCTTACAAGGTTGTTAAGAGCAAGTATAGATCAATGATTGGAAGACTACTATATCTAACTACTACTAGACCAGATATCATCCATGTAGTCTGTCTTGTGGCTAGATTTCAAGAAGATCCTAGAGAGTCACATGTTGCATTAGTGAAGAGGATATCCAAATATTTGAAGGGCACTCTGGATTATGGCTTGTGGTATCCAAAGGATACTGACTTTACTGTAAGTGATTACATCGATGTAGATTGGGCTAGTTGTGTAGATGACACAAAAAGTACAAGTGGTGGTGCATTCTTTCTTAGATGCAAATTGGTGCCATAGCTAAAAGAGAAACAAGATTTAGTGTCTTTATCTACTGGAGAGGCAAAATAAATTGTAACAGCATCTTGTTGCACACAAGTGTGGTGGATGAGGCAAACATTAAAGGATATCATAGTGGTATATGATAAATAAATTTCTATCTTTTGTCATAATACAAGTGCTATCAATATATCAAAGAATCTGGTAATGCATTCAAGGACAAAGAATATCTCAATCCAGTATCAGTTTCTGAGAGAGAAGGTTGTAGAGAATCAATTGAAGCTTGAATATGTGCCTACAAAGGATCAGGTTGCTAACATATTCACTAAGGCTCTTCCTAAGGATACTTTTGAGTATCTCTAGGAGAAGTTAGGGGTTATTGACCCTCCTTCCTTAAACTAGATGCATAAGGAGATGCATCAATCCAGTGGATCTCAATATTCATTCTTTGGTTTGGACTGATGTTGGTGGCTACCTCTCAGGGGGAGTAGGTAGTAGCATTAATGGTTGTTGTATTCAGGATGAGTGAGTGTTTTCATTGTGTAGTGGTTGCTAATTGATGTAGTATGGTGTGTGCTCCTAAGGGAGAGTATGTTGAGCAGTTTGATATCAATAGGAGACATGCAAATCTATTGCTCTTTTCCATTGATTCAAAGGGGGAATGAGTCATGTGAAAAATGAGGTGGGCTAGTTGAAAACGGGAGAGAGAATAATGAGTTAGTTGTGTAAGGGGTAGAAAAGAGATAATGAGTTGTTATGGAGAAAATTATTGAGGATCAGAGTTGTGTTTTGTCGATGGTTTTTCACATCATGTGTTGTCATCAATGAAAAAGGGGGAGATTTTTGCAAGTATGTGTAGTTGGTGTTGTCATTGATGTCAACAAGATTTTGTGTTATCATTGGTGTCAATTGTATGAGGAGGAGATTCTTGCAAGAGTGTGAGCAGTTGGTATTGAGTTGATGTTGTCTCTAATGATGCTTTGATTAGTTGCATTATGTTTTTATTAGTAAGCTACTGGTGTCCACCTCTAGTGTTGCTTTGATAAGCTTTTCTCTATCGATGTATAGTCAAGTTTCTATATTGTAGTTGGTTTGGTGGTGATGAGGAACTGTTGAAGATGTTAAGGATATGTCTCTGATGCTTGATTTCCAAGTTCTTTTGAGAAAATTTGAATAAAAAGAGGAATCGGTGTGTTGTAGTGGTGTTTTATGTTGCAAAGTAGTGTTCTTGTTTTTCTCCACATTTCTTCTATATTTAAGATCTACTTGTGTGGTTCGGGTATGTTTATTAGTGGTGTTCAAAGGTGTTGCATCTAGAATTTGGCATGTTGGATCATTGTGCAGAAGAAGTTGTGTTCACCAGTGTGTGAACTGTGTCTTGCAAAAGTATCTGGGAGAAATGGTTTTGCTCTAAATTTCTCCACAAAGTAGTTTCAGGTCTTGTGGATCTGTAAGGGTGGTGATAGTGTTTGTATCTTTCTTTAGTTGAAGTTGTTTGAGGTTTGGTGCTTTGAAAGTTAGTTTCTCGAGTTACAGTGTATGGAAGAATTATATGAGTGTACTGAGTGTGTACATTCTTCAAGTGAAATTTGTTGTGAAGGAATTTGTTGGATTTCAGGGTGTTTGTGGAATATTCCATATTATGTTCAAGTGACATTTGTTGTCTGCGAGTTTTTTTGGATCAAAGGAAGTGTGCACTTAATTGTTTAATGGTGTTTACATAGGCTTGACTGACCTTTGGTGTTTACACTAATTATGGAGTTGATTTGGTGTCTATGGAAGCATGTCATGGTGTGTATGAGTGGATTTAGGTTTGAATTAAGGTGTGTTGCGGTTCACCTTCATTCCTTTCCACCACAAGAATTCTTTGGTTCCAACCTAATTTGAATTTGCAAGGGTTGAGGTGCATAGCCAACCTTGGAGAATGTTTTCAAGGTTGAAGATGGTATAAATATGTGTTGAGTTGTTGAGGGATGATAAGATAGATAGGTTTGATGTGAATTATAGAGTTGTGAGGTGTGAATTTGTGTAGTGCAGTGTGAGCATTCATGTGTTAGATTACTAGATGCAGCGAGAAGGTGTCTATAATCTTCAATAAGATTATGAAGGTGTTAATGATGTTGTGGTGGAATTTTGCGTTACATTGAGATGGATTTCTCATTGTAACATTCTTCTCTATCTTCTTTTCTATTATGATAGTGAGCCTTTATTTCTTCTAGGTAGTGAACCCTCCAACAGTGAGCCCTTTGTAATTAGTGATATTACTTTATATTATGAGCTAATCCTCACTGTGGTTTTTCCCTTCTTGGGTTTTCCACGTAAATCTAGTGTTTCTTTATGCATGGTTTTGATTTGGTTTTGTTTCTATTATCTACTTTCATTAAGGGTTAATTGAATTAATGTGGATCTGAATTTTTGTGAGGGTTTTAAATTTTTAAAGTACAATTGATTCATCTCCCCTCTTAGTTGTCTTGTACATTCAAAACGAGAGAAATTATCCTGGGATCAAGTCCAATCTTTGGATAGGCTGATTCTAGAGGATATGGATGGTTATTGAGTTGTTGAGGTTGGTTGTTGGTGGGTTTGGTTGGGATTCGATTCCCTTGAATGGTTTTGTTGATGGTTCTAGTTCCTAATTGTATCTTTATTCCTATGATTTAATAAATTTTTACCCTCTTTATTTAAAAAAGAATCTAACATGTTTCATCAATTTAAAATTAAATGCATTAATGTTCAAATTTAATTATTAAATTGCAACATATTAAAGTTTAATTTCTCTTTGATTAACATTTGCAACATAATTGTAACTTTTAAACATCATTTAGAAGCAAAATTTTGAAAATAGTTCCATAATTTAATCTGTAATATGTCAAGTGATTAATAAAACTTTATTATATTAATCATATTGGTAAATTAATTATTCTAACAATACTACTTCAAGCCAGCTAACATATTACACATCTTATTGCAAGAATTAAATACAATGCATCACTTGTTTATTTATGTTACCTTAATTAAATATTTGAAAATAAATAATAATTATAAAATCCTCTTTAATGGACCTTTATTCTTACAAGAAACTCATGCCCTGCATATAATTTAAAGGTAAGCCAATCAATTAAAAGGTATTAGTAAATATATGTGGTGGGTGATATATTTTTTTTTTGTTTATCGTTCTAGTAATTATGTGTGTGTGTTGTATTATTTGTATAAAAAAAGTATATCACACATATTGATAAAAAAAAACATGGGTGGAAGAATCGTATCTTAAAGTCTAATGGCTAAGCTCAAACCATCAAGCCAAGATAAAATAAAGCCACTAAGAAATGAAAGCTATATTACTAGTGGGTGGACGTAGTTCACAATCATCTAATTTTCCCCATACATCGATAGGGGGCCATCAAGGACAAGTTTTTAGGTAGTAATCACTATCATCATTTTCTTCCTTTATAGGCCTTTGAATATCTCATACAAGAGAATTTTTATTTTTATCCATACCAATAATTGAATATTATTTAATAATGTAATATATGAAGGGTGATCCCACAATAGTGGTTTACAATTTTTGGCCAAACTGGACACTGAAATTATTATTTTTAACTAAATCTTCACATTCGGGCACCTATAGCGGCTAAACCGTGAGGAATTTGAAGATGATGCAAACTAGAGTCTCATCACATTTTGTATGTAGATTCAAAAAAAAAAAAATTCAAATTTTTTGGAATAATATTGCACTTCTTTTTCCATCTCCCACGAAAACTAGTATTTTTTAGAAAACAACATTTTTAAAAAGTGACGCTCACCGTATACAACATAATTTTTTTTGTATGAAAGATAAAATTCTAATTTTTTTGAATTTAGATTTGTAACTACGGTATCTAGCACTTTAATTTGGTCTCAAAGTTTTTTATTGAATATTTTTTCCTTAATAGAGTTTCAAAGTCAAACCAATTGCAATTCAGACACAGGCGGACTGTATACATCATAATTTTTTTTGTATGTATCGAAATTCATTTTTTATTTTTTTGAGTGGATCAAGGACATCAATACCCAGCACGAACATATTTTTTTTAAAAAAAATTTGATACTTTGCTATTTTTCCACATGTGCAAAACATAGAGCTTGATTTTCGGTGAAAAACCTATGTTTAATAAAACTAGAAAAACACATACATAATAAAACCAAAACACATTAAAATTATATTCATGGGATAGCTCATTTAGAGGACTACCATAATCATTTGAAATAAATTTTAAATGAATTCATTTGATCCCCCAAAAGGTAAATCAAAAGTGATTTTTTATCAGCATTTTGATAGGTGTAAAGGAGACTCATTTATAGGTATGGTTTAAAACTAGCGAGGCTCTATCCAAGGGGGTTTGATCTAAGGTGGTTTGATCAAACCCTCTTCAATTGGAATCCTTAAAATAGAACTTTTAAAGGCTTAAATCATTATATTTTTAAAAAATATGTGATTTCAACAAAAATTAGTTCTTCTCAAAAATTGTAAACCAGCTTTGTGGGATCACCCTGAAACATAGAAAAATAGGTTCTCACCAAAATGGATGGGAAATGGTGTGTGTGGGCCCTATCTTCCTTATTTCATTGGGAAATGAGATCCCAAAGGTAGGATTGACTTTCAACCCTAGGTGAGTCAAATCTATTGAAGATCTTGCAAATTTCCTTATAATTGAGGACGGGGGTAAATCAGCCTGAAATGCACTTTTGGGAGAAAATGAAAAATACTAAATGAATCCAATTATGCAATATAAAAATTAGATCACTAATTTAAAGCATAACACTATTAGAATCAACAAACTTTTGGCAGATCTGAGAAGGTTACGACTCTGTGCAACTGTCACCAAAAGTTGTTGAGTATCCTCTTAGGACAGATTTGTCCTAGCACGAATTAGTCTTTGTAGGGATATTTTGCTCAACTTTTAGGGTCCTTTGGAGATGGATCTGAGCTTTTGTTTACCCCAGGTTTCACTGTTAGAAAGCCGAAAATAAATACAGGATCTGAGTTTTCATGTGTTGACAACAATGATGACAATTTTGACAACTTTGCAAAATTGCACTTTTGATAAATCTTTAATCCTTCTTCACCTGCAAATCTATACACACAAGAGAGGAAAAAAAAATAAAAAATTGGTGAATGGGGTTTGCTTTGGTCAAACTCCATTTTGGTAATTAAACCTTGAAATGAAATGAAACATGAATGGAAGGAATGATGATTGAACAATGGTATGTTGCAACTCACCAAAACCCTTGAATGAAAACCTTTAGAGGACTGGAGTATAACACTCTCCAAGGTCTTGATCTTTCATGAAATGGATTGATTGGATGTTGATCTTGATGCTTGAATTGATACTTGAATGTTTGAAACCTACATCACAATGTTAGCTCCAAAAATATGCATGAATGCAGATAACTTTGACATCATGATAGGATCTTGAATGTTGTTGTAGATGATTGATAAATCTTCTCTTGAACACCTTTGACAATAATTATTTCTCTTGTGAAGTCTCTTAAAAAGTTTTAGGATTTGAATTGATAAAAAGGCCTTGTATTTATAGGTAATTTTCTAATTTCCCAAAAATTAAACTTCAAAGGCCGACAATTGCAAATTGAATTTGAATCATAAAAATTATGCCAAAAACATATTAAAAATTGGGGTCCTAAACTTAAGGTTGGGCAAATGGGTCCTAGGACCTAAATCCAGGACACTCCAATTCCAAGGCAATTTAATTAATGTTTGCAACTGTTTAATACAAATTTCTCTTTCGGAAAATTGGATTAATTAGGCTTTTAAATGCATAATTAGGCCAATTAGAGGCTTAATTAAGTCAAATTTATTAAGGGACCCAAACATAGTGTGAAAATGTAACGATGTACTTTTTTGACACTACAATATATACATATAAAGTAGATTTATAGATAGAATATTATTAATTTATTATGAGAATTATTATATATTTAAATATAAATGATACTATTAGTAGAATATTAATGTGGCATTAAAAAATTATACTAATTTGAAAAACCTTTAAGATAATTGATAACAAATTTATTTTAACAATTATCATTCATAACATATAAGAGATGATAATAAGTAGTGTGGGGAATGATTATCACTCTCTTCAAAGTTCTTCAAGGCTTTCTCCTCTAGATGTTCAAGGGTTGATTGAAAAATAAAAGTCCCTCTTTCACAACCCTTAAATGTTTTATGGGATATTGTTTTACCCCACACTATTTAGGGTCTATGGAAGGAAAAAATAACAAAATATTCAAGAAATTGAAATCTCTAATTGGTAGAGTACTTAACAAAATTTGTCTAATTATTAAGAACTTCCCTACGGCTATCAAGGAAAAAGATTCTTCATCTTTCACTTCCAAGTTTGGAGTCTCTATCTTGGAGCTAGAGGTGGCAATTGCATAGAAGTTAGAATTTGACAGTTCTTCCCCTTTTAAAGGTAGTAAACCTCAAAGGAAAAATATTTTTTGATCTCTCTTGCATTCAAATTGGTGCACGATAAGCTTATATGGCGTAACTAAAGGGAATCCATGGCCTTTGGAGGGGTGTTGGAATTTTAAGAGATAATAAAGACAATTTGATTTCAGCATTGGCAATCAATTTGGGTACCCAAATTAATCGAAGATGCCTTAAATGATACGTTGTCAAACACATAAAAAGTTGGTCAACAAGTGTAACTCCCTCTTACAAGTCTTTTATATGTCATATATGTTTACATTTCCAATGTGGAGGCCCAACTTATAGAGGCCATAACTATTGATCTAGGAGGTTGTTGGGGCCCTCTATTTATTCATTGTAGAGCTTGAAAAGATCCACACAATAGTATAATATGCTATAGAGAATAAAATTTGATTTGGTGGTGGTGTCTTGTATTAATGATATCTCAAGATTGCATGCCTTATAAAGCATGAAATACTAAATGTGTAATTGATAATACATGGAATCATAAGATTTAGCTAATAGGATCCTAATGCAAACACTCATGCCTATAATTAAGATTCTCACACTATAATTTTTCTCATCACCTAATTTTTGAATTTGTTGTCATGTTTAAAAATTTGAACCACTTTATTTAAAACCTTCACTGATTGTTGTGATCAACATGCATTTCCCTTGACCCACATTGGAGAAAGAGCCCAATGACAATAGATTTAACCCTTTATTTTTGTATTACTCTCACCACATAAAAATTTCAGTGAGTTCTAACATGTAATCCAAACTCCCTCAACTAAATCTACAACTCACATGAGTGTGATCCCTAAAATGATTCACACTTTATATATCTAACATTTGAGGCATGATAAAATCATATTGTGAGAATATTGCAAAGAGATCCAATGTCATTACTATCATTATTGAGTCAATTCTCTTATCCTTCACATGCGTGTGTTTTGTCTCTTCTAGAGAATGATATAATTCCTCTTTTTTTAAACGAGTTTCATTACACCACTAGGATCTTCTTCTACCTAGTTTTCATGAGAATCGAGGATCAACAAAAAGTCATAATTGGTTGGGCTCCTCACCTAATAGGTAGAAGTCCTGTAAAATTATATTCTTCGATTGTCTAATTATTAGTTTTTGTTTATTCACTTCATTCTTTTGTAATAGGCTATTTTGAAGTAGACTTCCACTAGTGGCTTCCTCAATCAATCACTATAAGTAGAATTCAACACCAGAGAGCATGAGTAATGAAGTCTCCATCTTAGCTTGGCCATTTTAGTAAGATCAAGCCGTTTTAAGTTGGTTGAAGAGTTGCAAGTGGCTTAGGAGATTATGAGAGCCTGTGTGAAATTGGGTTTATATAGTTAAAGTGTAGAAATAGAGAGGGTTGTGAAATTTATAATTAGAAATATGAGTATTAGGAGGCATTGAAATATAATTGTTAGGTTTCAGTATCACATGTTTCATTAGAATATTTTTGTCATATGTATAGGCTCTTTATAGTGGTTATAATGTTTTGTTTTTATTAAACATTTCATGAACTAGCTAGGAGTTGAACTTAGGACTTCCATTTGCTATTAGGGTGCTCTACCATTGAGTTACTGACCCTCTTGATGACAAATCCATCTTTGGTTCAAGCGTGGCTCATTTTCCAACACTCCCATTAAGCCACATTCCAAGTGGTCAGGGATCCTAGCTTGCCTTGGCTCTATTGACCTAAGCTTTGATACCATGCTAAACTATTCATGAACCAAGTAGGACTCAAACCTAGGACCTGCCATTTGCTACTGGGGTGCTCTAAAATTGAGCTACCAACCCTCTTGGTGACTGGTCCATCTTTGGCACAAGTTTGGTTCATTTTCTAACATTTTTATTCGATAATTTACTTGCAATTGCTTTGCTCAAATGATAATAGAACTAGAGATTTCCTTTGTATAGCATAATTTCAAAGGGCTTAAATTGCACTCAATGGTTTGTAGTGCCTCTTGATTATTCATCACTTTATGATATGCCAACTAGTTTATACATATATATCTTAATAATTTAATTTCGATTCCATGTGTTTGATGTTTTAAATTCGTTTTGACAAGAAATTAAGTGGAGTCTACACATACCTAAAAACATTTTCCTCCATTATGGTATTGCTTAAGAAGGCAATAACATCATGTATAATTATTTTTTAGATTGTGAGTTGCATATTGGGAGCAATTTCAAGTATTTAAAGGATGTGTTTTCCTATCTTCAATCACTAATACCTCTTGCCAAGGGATATTAGGAGCATAATGGGATAATTGTTTGTCTCTAGTCATGAGGAGAAGTATGATCCTTCACAAGTATGAGGCTTCTTGTTAAAGAATAGTTTTTTCTCTAACTAATAGATTCACCCAAAACAATAAGATTCAAATTAACCATTTGCTTCAAGCTTATCTTTAAGATAAGTACAAAATTGAGGCCCAATTAGATAGGGAAGAAAATGCTCTTAAGAAATTGTAACATCTTGAAGCTTTACAATTTATAATTAAAGATTAATGTATCCTATGAGATTAAAAAATGTGTAGATTATATAATCATACAATTAATTTATACCATTTTTTTCTTTGGGTGAGATCAACAACTTCTTGTTGCAACATTTTTTTAGACAAACTTTTTACAAGAAATTAATAAGCCCTTAGACATATGTAATTGTGACATGTCACCAAACTTGAATGATGGAGTGCATCTACCCATGACCAGTAGTTAATCTGTCAAACTAAATGCATCGATACTACTTTTGCATGTTGCTTATAAAACTTCATGTATCTTTTCAAACTCTATAAATTTATTACCAATATCTTCCTTATTGCTAACATTTTAAACCAAGATTTTATTTTATTTTTACATTATCTACTTTAAAAAAAATCATTTTAATCATCTATATTAATCTATTATTACACCTCCTCCTCCTCATCTAAATGCTGTTTCTTAACTAAAACTTAAAAATAACATATCTATATATAATAAATAACTAATTCTAAAATAAAATAACTCAAAACGATATTTCCCCCAATTTTAAAGAAACGTGTATTTATTACGATACTATACTAGTTTTTATTCCCGTAGAACGTAACAGTCTCGTGCTATGAAGTGATAACAACATTTCAAACCTTTCAGTCAAAGGCTGAATAAAAGCGTATTTATCTCTTCATGGTTTCTGTGACCTTTTGCCAGGTAGGTCGGCCAGAGATGCGTTCCCACCATGCATTGACATGGGGTCTGCTGGATATGAGCTCACCCTTTCCTGCAGCCTTCACTAAGTAGTGAGTATATGGCAGATGGTGAAGGTCTGCCAGGCTGAAGAAATCCCCTGCCAAGTAGTTGTGTTTAGCCAGCCTCTCTTCATACACATCCAACACTTTGCTCAGCTTCTCCAAGTTGATCTTCACTACCTCCTCGTCTGTCTTTCCTCCTCTCGCTGGAATTATGACGATCTGCTGCACAACAGCACTACAGGGGGGATTGAATTGCTGTGCCTCCACCTCACACCACACGTCCACCATGGCTTGCTCTGCCACTGTACCTCCTAAGAGATCAGTGCCTTGCTGCTGCTTGCTCAAATATCTTGTGATTGCCCTGGACTCTGTTCCATGAAAATGAAATGCTTATGAGGAACCTCATGGCCTAAATTTGATAGCCGTATACATGTACTTAATTATAATTTCTTAACATTTAGAAGGGCAACTTTGAATGGATAAGTGTTGAAAGAGAAAAAATGCTTGACAGATAAAGTTAAAATCAAATTCAGGCTCTAATGGAAATTTCTAACTTGTAGAAGTAATTTTCAGAATCAGAACTTTTGAGGAATATCTTTGAACTATAAGATTTGAATTGATTGAAGAAGATGGCCTAATTAGTTGGTACAATCTTATTTTAGCCATTTTGATCAAATTGACAACCCCAAAACTTAAAGGGGAATTGAATAGCCACTACTGAGGTTAATGTTTTTGGAACTCTTTTCTTTAAACAAATGATAATATCTATGAAATCTTTCCAGTAGAACTGTAAAATGTTCCTGTAAATGCCATATAAGCCCCTTATAATCTTAGGAATGCCTCTTTATTTGACCACAAGTTACAGCCTCTAGCATGGATTATAATAACAGTGTACCCTGACATTTGTTCAATTGAATTGGGTCTCCAGTTCAGGAGGAGGAGATATCATTAATATGAATTGTTTTTTAATTTGATTGTATGGATTTTTCTTTAAAATTTCAGATCAAATTCTATCGATATAGAAAAACAAAAAGCAAGAAAAGAAAAATTGTGAAATTTGATTTGAATAAATAAGATCACACAATCAAATCCAAAAACAATTTATGCTAAAGACCTAATTTTAAACCCAAGCAACATTAAAGCCTCTTTCATACAAATAAGATTGACCCTAATGGAAAAGATTCACTCTGAAGAAGCAGTGGAAATGTAATGAAGATTTTAAGCTCGAAAAATGGGTATTGCTTGAAATGTAATTAAGATTTTTACCAGAAACCCTAATCACAAAAAGTGTCCGTATCTTAGAGACAGAGAACCCACAAATTCAACAGGAGGTCCTAGATTTTAGTCTTATTTCATTAAACCAAATGGGTATTCCAAGAAAATCAGTGACAACCAACAAAAAAATTGAAACTGCAAAGATCCTTACCGAATAAGGTCAGATCTCCATCTTGAAGTGCAGGTATCTGTCCAAAGGGCTGCACGGATCAAAAGAACAAATAAGACCACAATGTCAAAAGAAAATGTCAATCTCCAAGAATAATAAATGCTATTGGAATAACATATAAACCTTTGGGGGCAAAAACAACTTACATTGAGATCCAGATGAGGTTTTTGTTTGTGGGCACCTGCCATGAGATTAACAGGGACGAGCTCATACTCGACCTTCTTTTCATTGCAGCATGCCAACACTCTGGTTGTGCAAGTCGAGAAAGCAAGACCATAAATCTTCACCATTTTCTATCTCTGCTCAAGATTTATCAACTTCTCCACTCACCTTATATAGACAATCTTAGTGCTGAGCAGGTTTAACCCAGCCCAACAGCGTTTACCATGGGTTTAGCTACTTAATACCCATTTTTCTTTTATTGGGAAATTGAAAGTAATTGAAAAACATCAGACATTACAGTGCTTCAGTCTGTTTCTGTTAGAAAACATCATATTTTTTTATCTATGTTACATCAAAGTAGATATTTAAAAAATAAAATTAAAATTTCTCCTCAGTGGACCTTCAGTTTCATTACGAAGGGAAGAAACTCGTGCCCCGCGTGGTAATGGTCGGTACAACTGGTAGATAGCACGAATATCTTGCTGCATTTACTTCCTACTTGTGGGCCTAACTTATCCAGTTTGCTTCCTTTAGAGATAAAGGTAATTAATAAAATGATTAATATTTAGGAAAAAGTTAAAACTAGCAATCGCACCTTCGTGTGCAATGGGTACGCCGAAGAAATGTGAATTGGTTCTAGCTATGAATGACAACAAGTATTCAGAACATGATAGGAAATCTCTGATACTTTACTGTCAGGAGAAGAATACAAAGGTCTGAATGTGACTAGTAGCAATCTGGCCTGCTAGCTAGCCTTAAGAAGGAGACTCCTGCCTCTGTGATCTAGCCAATGATTTGTTGGGAGATTTGCCTACAAATGGCTGGAATCGCCTTCCTCTGTTTGACTTGAGGCGTTAAAGCCTCAAGTATTAGTCTGACCTTGCAACACCTAAGCCCTGATCATGATGCCTGGTCACCCTGGGTGAAATCTGCAGATTAAACTCGATTCTGGGCTGGCAGATATTTGGTGCGTCTGGAGGATGTCCTAGGGTTTGGATCGGTTTAAGTGAACCCTACATTTTGAGATCCAATTGCTCCTTTAATGGCGGTCTTCCCTTTGCAACAATATTATACACTGCACTGTGCAGGTATGGGAATGTGGATGCAATTTCAGATAGGGTTTGGTGAGACAAACCCAAAAGGCACGTAAACGTTGAGAAAATTGTGTTGCGTTGCCAATGATGTCGATGAGAATAACTGCTATGATGCGTACGCAAGTGGAGAAGCGAGGAAGAAAAAGGCCCGTAAACGCTGAGAAAATGGTCAAACATGATGAACAACTGAGATTCGTTATATGGTGGACGATGGGCATCTGCACCGTTCCTCATAAAAATGGATCGCAAAACTTGAGCGTGGGGACGCCTTCGGCGTAATTAGTATTTTAAAAACAAATAGTATTAGTAAATATATGTGGTAGATGTTATATATTTTTTAAATTATTTAATTCTAAATTGAATATGTTTTTTTATGAATAAGTGTTTTGTATTTTTTAACATATTGATAAAAGAAAGATGGATGAAAGAAGTCACATCTTAAAGTCTAATGGGTTTAAATATTGATAAAAGAAAGATGGGTGGAAGAAGTTGCATCTTAAAGTCTAACGAGGCTAAGCTTGAACCATCAAACCAAAGAGATAAAAGAAAGCTACTGAGCAACACGAGTCATACCTCTCCTTGTGAAGAGGGTTCATGGTCATCCAATTTTCCATGCATGTTAGTAGGGGGGCATCAGGGACAAGCGCTCAACTAGTATTTTAAAAACAAATAGTATTAGTAAATATATGTGGTAGATGTTATATATTTTTTAAATTATTTAATTCTAAATTGAATATGTTTTTTTATGAATAAGTGTTTTGTATTACTTAACATATTGATAAAAGAAAGATGGATGAAAGAAGTCACATCTTAAAGTCTAATGGGTTTAAATATTGATAAAAGAAAGATGGGTGGAAGAAGTTGCATCTTAAAGTCTAACGAGGCTAAGCTTGAACCATCAAACCAAAGAGATAAAAGAAAGCTACTGAGCAACACGAGTCATACCTCTCCTTGTGAAGAGGGTTCATGGTCATCCAATTTTCCATGCATGTTAGTAGGGGGGCATCAGGGACAAGCGCTCAACTAGTATTTTAAAAACAAATAGTATTAGTAAATATATGTGGTAGATGTTATATATTTTTTAAATTATTTAATTCTAAATTGAATATGTTTTTTTATGAATAAGTGTTTTGTATTACTTAACATATTGATAAAAGAAAGATGGATGAAAGAAGTCACATCTTAAAGTCTAATGGGTTTAAATAGATAAAAGAAAGATGGGTGGAAGAAGTTGCATCTTAAAGTCTAACGAGGCTAAGCTTGAACCATCAAACCAAAGAGATAAAAGAAAGCTACTGAGCAACACGAGTCATACCTCTCCTTGTGAAGAGGGTTCATGGTCATCCAATTTTCCATGCATTTGAGTAGGGGGGCATCAGGGACAAGCGCTCAACTAGTAATGACACTCTCTTCATTTTCTTCTTTTATAAGACTTGAGTATTAAGAACAAGAGAAACATTATTTTTATCCATAACAACAATTAAATATTATTTAATTATATGATATATACATATAGGGTAGATTTATAAATAGAGTATTATTGATATATTATAAGTATTATTAAATATATAAATATAGATGATAATGATTAGTATAATATTTATATGACAATTATTTTAATTTGATTTTTTTTTAATTCCATAACCAATGTTTTACACTTAGCATTCATAACAAACAAGAGATAATAATAGACAATATAATATTCAAATGATAGTTGATTTCTTATGACTTAAACAATTGTGATATTATATTGATAATAAAATTTTGAAACACTAATCACTTTTGTATTGTATTATAAAAATTCATTATAATTTTAGCCACTTCTTATTAAAAATGTGTATGTTTTTACTTTGTCAACAATAAGAAAGTAAAATAGATTATTTTTCATATTCAACAAAGTAGCTACAATAAAGTAGATTGACTTAGTAAGAATAAGTATATATGTAGCAACCAATTAAGACACTATGAGTCCTCAACTATAGCAAGGTGTCATAGTAGAAAATCAAAATAACTAGTTAAATATTATCTCTCGCTATAGTTACCCTCCCTAGATTAACATGTGAAGGATGGACTAATAATAGTAAGAATATAATATTCAAATGATGAGGTGACTTCTCATGAGTCACATTAAAATATCTAGTATAATATCATCTCTTGTTATTATTACCCTCCCTAGATTATCTTGGGACAGACAAATAATAACAAGCATATAGTATTTAAATGATGAGGTGACTTCTCATGAGTCACATCACCATGATATTCATAATAATGTTTGAGATACTTGTCATTTTTGTGTTTGATTGTAAGAAGTCATTGTGAACATTTTCTTAACCTATAGATAGGTTGTAATAAGAACTCTACTTTGTGATTTAATAAATTTTGAGGTAAAGAATATTTTGATGATTTCTTATTAAAAATATAAATATTTTACTTTGTCAATAATAAAAAGATCAAATAAATTCAAAAAAAAAAAAGATTGGTTAGAAAGTACCAATCATAACAATTAAAGATAATACACCACTATAGTTACCCTACTAGGCAAGGAATAATAAGGGATAGGGAATGCGATCGCAATTTTTAGTAAGCTAAAAAGAGATACTAAAAACAAGCACTAAAGAGAAAGTATATGAAAATAAATCATATCCTTCTATGCCTCACAAGTATCATCATATCTATAATTATGTTATGAGGCCACTTCCTAATTAGTCTTGAAGAAGAAATAATTTGAATGAAATAACCAAGACTCCAATTATAGATCATTGTGGAAGTAAAGTTTTTGGACACATTTTTTAAGAAAAGGTGTGTTGTCCACCTTGCATAATGGTATATTGTAATATTTTATTATTTGTGGTGCACTTGGGGAATCTAGGGAGGCCCGAGAGATGAAAATTGACATAAAACTTGACTTGTTTAGACCATTATGGAAAAAAATCCCTCCTAGCCCTTGTCATATGGTCATACAATTTAGTCTACATGAAAATATAAATAAATATAATTTTATCTTGTGCAATTTATTAAGAAATTTAAAAAAAAAATGAATTTGTGGGGGGTCCACAAACCCACCCATGACCCCTGGTACTGGGTGATGCTAGTAGGGTACCCTACAGTACCTATTAATAGCATTATTGTCATCGTTGGCCAAGCCGGTGGGCTTCGACACCTAAGACTTAGGGCCTTGGTTCCATGGGGGATTGACTCCCAACCCTTCAAGGCTTAAACTAATAATCCACTAGTCTTAAAAAATTTAATCCAAATTAAATTTGTTATTAGGCTTTCCACCCTTCACCTCCCAAGTGCCACCACCACTGGTGGGTCTACCTAGAGGCCACCACCCTGCCACCTACTAGCAAATTTGTGCAACTTTTTCTAGAGGGCATAACTTTATCCCAAAATGTTGGTTTTTTGACTTCTTATAGTCATTAGAAACATGGTTCCAAGTAATTTGATGTGGTATCATTGGCTTTTGTAGGTTTTGATATTTTATAGAGAAATACTTGCTAGAAGTTGGATGTTCTTTTTAGACTTGGAGAGGTCATAACTTGTGCATAAAAAGTCATATTTTGGACTTCTTATAGTTAGCAAAAAGCTTATTTTGAGCACTACATAGTGGATTAGTTTTGGATATGTTTTGGGATATTTTTTTTTCATCTAAGTTGTTTATGGGTTCTTGTTTATATGGTGATTTTACAAGCTTCTAGAAAATTGAATCTTGGTTATTTGGTATTTGAGTCGTTGTATACTCACGTGTACATCTTTGATTATTCTCATTTGACATGGTTATCAATGTATTCTTGAGTTTGTATGTTGCATTGTCAGATCTATGAGTTGTGCAATGTTACATAGGTTGTGGATACTTGCAGGTTTCGTATATGACTCGGATGTGGGTTGTCTATACACATAGATGCTTCAATGTTATTGCATATTCAAATTCTTGGCTTGGTTTAGTCACTTTTTTTTCTTGTTTATTTTCCATGTTGAGGTGGAGAGATGGTATTGCTAGGTACAATCATGATATGGGACCTATGCTTGTTGACTATGTGATGCAAACATGTGTGACATAATGGGAGATTGATGCTAGTAAATTTGGTGGTGATCATTGTTTCATGGATATTCCTTGTGCCTTCAGGACTTAGACATGACATGATTGTTTATGTAGGTGCATTGTTGGTAGTGTTGGTCTGATTCTTATTTGTTTGTGGCAGTGTATCTTCTTGGTTTGGATATTGTAGTTTTACTCTTCCTTTTGGGATCTCTTGATGATGATTTATTTGATTGCATTGGGGCCATCGAGGATCTTCACTTAGGATATGGTTGTCATGATGTCATGGAGAGCACGATATCACGATTCAATGGGATCTTGTGATAGTAATGTGGATTCATCATTTGATGGTGGATGATCTTTTATACTATTTTTAGTGTCATGGAGGAGCTCTAAGATCATGTTTGTTGCAGTGAAATTTCATTAACATCTTGGTTTTCATTGATAGGAGATGATTTTTTCATTTGGCTTGGAGATGTTGACATCCTAGTACCATGGATGACTCTTAGATTCTTTGGTTAAGATGTTGGTTATGTTTTTTCATTTGACATGTGATCCTTGTTTGGTGGGATGATTTTTTATCATGTCATGATGTACTCTTGATTACATGTTTAGAGTGTTGGCATGATACATGTGCTCTTGGAAGCATGATATGTTCATTTGAGCATATAATCTTCTTTTGAGATGTGAGATCATGATTTCATGTATGGGTTCCTACTTCTATAGACTTGCATTTGGAGCTATGAAATTGATCTTGTTTGGTTCTCTTGGTATTGAGTACATTGTTCATTTTCTTGAGAGTTTCATGATAGTTTTATGTTGCATTTGGAGCTTTCCATAGATTGATCGGTTACAGGTGCTCATGGATAGTTGGAGAGATAGGTGAGGTTAGGATATCTCTTGGGATTAGAGACATGTGTTGAGATGATTACTCTTTGGAGGTTTTAGCAAGAAAGTTTGAGGAGCCTACATCTTGGTTGGATGTGAGTTCAACATGGACCTATGAAGAGATTATTCTTAGACGAGTCATGATGACTTGGATATCTTGGAGGAGCATTATCATTCCCCACTCTTGGTCTACTAGACGGATAATAGTTTGAGAGGTATTTCTCATTATTGTTTTCAAATACATTATGTTTAATTCTTTGTCATGCATATGGATCTTGAGCTAAGGTTTGCTAGTTTTGGAGGGTTTATTTGAGAACTATTAGATTTTTTTATCTCCCTATGCATTATGATTTTATTCATTGATGTTGAGTTTATAATATGTTATTGGGCTCATTCCCTTTGTTTTGGAATGGATTTGGTTTGATCTTCCTTTGGTTTAATATGCATACATATTGGTCATGGTTAGATGTGGATAATACTATTCTCTTTGTGGTTTTATGGAGGAGATCATACTTATCACAACTTAGTATAAATAGAGGTGTGAACATAGGACATGCTACAATTTTTGGTTTGTAGAT
This sequence comes from Sequoiadendron giganteum, assembly GCA_007115665.2. NCBI lineage: Eukaryota > Viridiplantae > Streptophyta > Pinopsida > Cupressales > Cupressaceae > Sequoiadendron > Sequoiadendron giganteum. The sequence goes on along the minus strand of CM021101.1, from coordinate 95,640,817 downwards.
TCTCTCTTTGGTCTTATTCTTCTTCATGGATGTTTGTATTCACACAATATTGGATTTGAGGTCTTATGTGGAGCTATGGTGATCACTATTTTTTTGGTCATGTGTTGCTCATTATTCTTTGTTGATGACATGGAGGTTCCTTTATCTCCTTCTTATGTTAGGTGCGAATAACTTGGGAGTGTTATGGAGACTTATGGTGAGAGATGTATTGCAACATATTGGTTTACAAATTTTGTATATATTTGTGGATTTTCCTTGGTACTACATGATGTAGGTTACACTTGATGAGAAATATACATGCTCTATACCAATTGTTGATAAATTCAATATCTATCCAGATATGAATTCAATGGATGAGATAAAAGGATTGGACTACTACAATATGAAAATATGAAACTTATATGAAAATTTAAAATTAAGTTTTCTTGATGGAATTACCATCATTAGATCCATCTTCTTTATGATACTAAAAATCAACCAAAATATCATGCTTATCAACACTACCTTATGTGAACTTATAATAGCAATAAACAAATAATAACATCACCATAATATAGCAACAAAGAGGCACAAATCAGCAACATAAGAATATCACATAACACAAGATTTGCGTGGAGAAACCCTTGAAAGAAAAAAATCCACCAAAAAGAGAGGTCAAATATGCATTATCTTCAAATAAATGAGATTACAATACATTCACTTAAATTTTCCTCTTTTCCTCCGGCATGGTAACACATGTGTATTTGTGAACAATCTTTGTATGCCTCAACTTATCCTTTTTCCTACAAAGTAACACTACATTCAATTATTCCTCTTAATTTTTACATCCAAGGAGTTGATTTTGTAGATTTGTGAAGAGGTCTTAAGCCCAAAAATGGCGCCTAAAGATGACCCTTCATTCCAAAAATCCCCAACCCTTGGATTGCCTCCTATGCAAGTTTTGGCTCTAATACTTCCCTCCAACTTAGGTGCCCAAAATTGGAAATTAAACATTACATTAAATGCAATAAAATATGGTTTACCAAGAGACACATCTTGCCTCTTTCTAAGAAACCACTTGGATAATCCCAAAAATCACTCATTTATCCTCTTCTTTTCTTTTATCATCTCATTCTAGGCATTCACATGTGGGGAAAACAATATTAAATATTCATATCCACAAGTCACCTTTACCACTACTAGTGTAACCCATTACCCCTTATGAATGTATTACAAACAGTGGTGAGAATAAATATAATAAAATATTTTCCCAATACCCCTTAAGTGCCTAGGGACAATTTCCAAGGATTTTGGAACCATGCAATATGATATGAGATTTACAAGGTAGATGACGCCTTAATCCTACCATTCTCCCACTTGACATAATATATTATAAATACATCCATATGAATCACAAACAAGAGAAAAATATCCATTAGCCAATCATGTACCACCTGAATCTTTTCCATGGTCTCATGATTTAATAAGATACATGCAAAATCAACCATGATAACCACTATCAATCAAAAAGATCCCTACATCCTCAAACATGCCACCTATGGAAGAAAAAAGGAGCATGCTAAGATAAAACATATCATCTGTCATTAAAACCTACACAAATATTTACATGAACTCAAGCATCAAATTCAAAATGATAACAAAGGCTCTGAGTAGTTGTCTTACTCATACCAGCTAGAATAGCAACCACAATAAATTGTAACTCATCCAAGCTAACCATACCTCAAACCAGGGTTTACAAATCATAGATAAAAATTAATACCATCAACATACCAACCCAAAAATTCAATCAAGTCTTTTTATATCCATCCTCCTAACTCAAATGTAACTTACCAATATAAAAATGACCACAAACAAGGCCAACTAACAAATTTGTCATACACTGAAACAATCTTGTGGATATAGACAATCCACATCTGACTGATCCCTCTACAATCAAATGGGTGATCAGCCCACACAACTACATAACTCATAGATCCTAATCCAATGAAATGCGCAAACTCGTCATCACATCAGTAATCAACAAACCAAAAAATCAAAGAGAATAACCTGACATATATCTAGAAACTTCCACTGCACAAGTAATGGAAAAAATGAAAATAGATCATGGCATACCAATTCTACCTATATTACTTTAAATAGAAGATATGTCTAATTCATCTATTTCCTAGTGTCAAGGAAACATACAATGATTTGCATATCTTATAAACAAATATTTTGCAATATCTATCTCACCATTAGTCTCCATTTCTCTCTCAAGTTCTTCACACTCAACTATATGAATACAAACATCCAAGAAGAACAAGACCAAAGGGAGAACCTATAAATCAAATCATATCCTTGTTCCACACTAACATGTACCAAGTTGTGTAGTGTAATATTTCCTTCACCATTTCCATTCTAAAAGGATATCAACATCTAACATTCATATAAAATGAAAACATGGTAGCAATAGATGTAAATTTCTCATATTGAAGGTAGATTAAACCAACCAATCATTCCCACGATAAATGGAATATGCCCAAAACCACATATCATTTCATGTACCTCTCTAAATAAGTCCTCAGAACTAGATCCATAGCTCAAGACCAAAACAAGGACAACAAAAAAAACCATATAACCATGCATCTTCTTCTTAATAAGTCCTCAAAATTTCTATATTCAATACTAACTCATATGAGAAGAAAAGATACAAAATAAAGAATGCATCTAATATTCAGGTGAGCAATACCTCTCAAGTAATTCACCTTCCAAGTAGACCAAGAGTGGGATATAATATTGTTATGGACATAGAACACCAAGTAATTACAATCTTCTCTTCAAGACCATAATGGACTTACATCCATAATCAGGTCTAGGTTCCTTATTATTTCTATTGAAATATTCATCAAATATTAACCATCTCAACATATAATCTCCATAAAAATATCTCTTAGCCTCATCCAAGTCTCCCTAGTATCCATGAGCATCCACTAATCAATCCATGACAAATTCAAATATAACCCTACAAAATCATGAAGCTTCAAAAAATGATTAATACTCAAAACCAAAGAGAACAAACAAGACCACTATCAAATTTCCAACTACAAAATAAGGAACACAAACATGACATAATGATCTAACAATTATCAGGTCATTCACCTTCCAAACAAACATATCATAAACCAACACCACACTAAAGACTCAAGAATTCTCCATGGTGAACCAAGATGTCAACATCTCCAATCACATGAAGATACCATCCATCATGAAATGATGAATCCACATCACTATGAAAGCTCCCATTGAACCATGTAACCAAGCTCTCTAGGAATCATGATAACCATCTCCTAACTGAAGATCCTTCATGGCCCCAACACAATCAAAGAATTCAACACCATGAGCTCCCTAAAGGTAAATTCAAACTATGATCTTCAAACCAAGAAGATACAATCACCACACATTTTTTGTCAATAGATCCAAAGATGGCATTAAACTCTCATTGCAATCTAATGGAAAAATTTAAGAGCTCCTTACGTCACCAACAACCATTGAAAAATACCATCCATATTCTAATCAGATATTATCCATGACTCACTACACACTGCAACAAAAACAAGAAAATCAATTTGTATAGGAGATTATAACATATGAAACATGTCATCTCCAAAACTCACAAAGAGGTCAGTGACTTATCTTCCATTTCTTTCATATAACCAAGGGCTAAAATCATGAATCTAACATAAGCACTCCATTATGTAGTCCAAATAGAAAGTATTTATCAATGTGATCAGGTTGTCAAAAGTACACATCCAATATGAAGACCTTCTCACTGCACATGACCACAAGGTAAAGGAGAAAAACCACCAAATAAGAGGATACACATATTGTCAAACAAGTGATCCACACTAGCACAACATAACCAACTCCATGAAGATACACAACCATGAGCTTCCAATTTCCAACATAGATCATATTGATAATACTCACGGCTTCCAATCTCACAGATCTACAAAGAAAAGTTAACTCATAGATCATTCATTGCAGCCCCACAAGCCTCCAAAAACCTTCAATTCCTTATAAAAAAATTCCCACAAGCTTTCCAGGCTAAGAAAATCAAGAAATGTGAAAGAATACCCAAAACCAAGTTAACCTTCAACTCTGATACCAAATGATGAGAAATATATAGGCTCTAATACCAATTATTGATAAATTCAATCTCTATCCAAATATGAATTCAATGGATGAGATAAAATTCTTGGACTAATACAATATGAAAATTTGAAATTAAGTTGTGTTAATATGGAATTATCATGATTAGATCCATCTTATTTATGATGTAAAAAATCAGCAAATGTATCATGCTTATTAATGCTACCTTATGTGAACTTATAAAAACAATAAATAAAGAAGAATATCATCATAAAATAATAGCACAAACGAACAAATCAATAGCATAAGAGCATCACATAACACATGATTTACATGGAGAAACCCTTGCGAAAAAAACTCCACCATGAAGAGAGACCATGCATGCATTATCTTCAAATAAATGAGATTACTATATATTCACTTACATTATCCTATTTTCCTCCAAAACGGAAATACCTATATACTTGTGAACAACCTCTTTATGCCTCAACTTGTCCTTTTTCCTGTAATGTAATGCTACATTCAATTGTTCCTCTTAATTTCTGCACAAGGAGCTAATTTTATAGATTTATGAAGATTTCTTAAGCCCCAAACATGGCGCCTAGAGATAACCCTTCATTCCAAATGTCCCCAACCCTTGTGTTTACTCCTCAAAATGTGAAAGGACATTGATTTTGGCTCCAATAATTTCCCTCCAACTTGGGTGACCAAACTTGGAACTTAAACATTACATTAAATGCAATAAAATATGGTTTACCAAGAGACACTCGTTATCTCTTTTCAAGCACCCACTTGGAGAATCCCAATAGTCACTCATTTATACTCTTCCTTATCTTTTATCATCCAATTCTAGGCATCCACATGCGGGGAAAAATATTAAATATTCATATCCACAAGTCACCTTTACTGTTGTTAGTGGAATCCATCACCTCTTATGAATGTATTCCATACAATGGTGAGAATAAATATTACAAAATATTTTCCTAATACACCTTAAGTGCCTAGGGACACTTTACAAGGATGTTGAATCATGCAATATTACATAGGATTTACAAGTTAGATGGCACCTTAATCCTAACAACACTTTCTATATGATGATATTGGTGGATGTTTGGATGCCTTGATCATTGTCAAATTTGATATTACCTATGCAGTGGGAGTTCCTAGATGCATATGTTCTTCATTGACATGTTTGGAACTTGGAGCTTGTGATTGCATATTATGGTTTGTATATGTTGATGGCATGAGGTTCACTTGTTATGATGTGTATACCTTTGAGGTATAAATAGTTGAATGTGTTAGAATTTTTTATGGGTGTTATTTCATCTATGGTGATTATTTCTTGATAGCCACTGATGCATACTTGTTACTGTTGGATTCAATGTTTATGTTTTGGGATATCGATTGAAGGTAAGACTTATTCTTCTTTATGAGAGTTAGTGTGGCATCTCTTTGGATGGTTTCTTATATTTTTACATTGGCATGATAGAGGATGAGATCATTCATGTTTGAGATGGTGGTCACCTTGATTCTTGTTGCAAGTATCTTGATGGATCACATGGAACACTTTGATTCCTTGATGCTATATGTGGCTATAGGGATTTTTCCTTTTTTGATGTTTTATTTTACTTGTTTACCCCTTATAATATAATGTATACATCAAGTGGGAGAATGTTAGGAAAAGGTGTGTTGTCCACCTTGCATAATTTTATAATATAAAATATTGTTATTTATGGTGCACCTATGGGATCTAGTGATGTGTGCATCACATGGGTTAACATTATTGGGGCCACTTTATGTATTGTATGTAAAATTATAATAAATATTTAATATGAGGTTTGTACATTGGGTAAATATTTAATATTGGGAAAATTTAGTACCAAATAGTAAATGTGGGGGTTAATAGTTTTGTTACTCATGGTGTTAGTCACATGGTTTTATGTAATACCAATTGGTGGTTTGTATAAGCTTGTGTCTATAAAATCAAGCATATTGATAATTGTTTGAGGTTGTAGAGTTGGCCATTTTGGCTAAGGGTTTGAGAGCATCTCCTGTTTTCATTTGTGAGGTTTGAATCATGTCATGGGATGTGTGGTTACATTCTTGTTCACATGGAGTTCTTGTAGAGAGCTTGTGTTTTAGAAGTGTTCATGGAGACTAAAAATGCATTGTAATGATTTCATTGTTGAATAATAGATGAATTGAAAATGCCTTTGGAGGCTTGTTTTTCTCCCTTAAGGGTTTTCTCAAGATATATCTTGTTTCATCTTTTGATGGTACCATGTTGTCTATTCTTTTGCATATGGATTACTAAATACTTGTTTGAATAGATTTCTCCATTTTAGGTTATGTGGAAATTGTCTTGGGAGGATGCATATTTTCTTTAATCATTAATGAAGATCAAAAAACTCTCAAAAGAAAATAGTTAAGCTTCTATAATCCTTGTAAGTCATGATGGTCTAGAAAGAGTTATACAATTATTTGAAGAGGCAAAATAATTGCCACCTAATCTCATAGTAAGGAGAAAATCAAAAAGAAATATTATTTTTAGTTTCAAACTCCATCAAAAAAATCCAAAAAATAGATATTTTTGATAAATATGGTGATAAGTATATACATGAAGGAGGTGTAAAAAAACATTAACTATTTCAAAAGAATCCTTGAATTGTAGGGCAATTAGAGAGTAGTGTAACATAGAGGCTAGATAATCCTATCCTCAAAGTGAAGATATGTATTGCAGTAAATTTAAAGCTTTGAGGAAAGAGGTTCTTAATGATTTAACCATTTTAAATATAGGTAGCCTTCGTAGATCTCATCTTTGGTGCCTCTATTTATCTCCCTTGTAGAAAAATCTAGTATATTAATTAAATTATTATGTGAAGGAAGTCATTGATATTAATGCCTACAAGGACCAATAGATCTTGAAGAATCCTTGTCATACCATCTAGATAGTAGATTGCATGTTGTGTTAGGTGCATAGAGGATTTCAATGATTGGTATCTAGGTATCTATAGAAATCAACTAAAGTATTAACCATATATCTAAGATTATATATCATAGTCACCACATGAAAGATCACCACATGCAATGGTCCCTATACTTGATTCATTCCCTATACTTAATTCATTAATGAACTTAAAATATGTAAGAGGTATGATACCATGTAAGAGCCACACACTAGACTCAAGCAACTAAACTCACCTTCAAAACTAAAAATAATCTTTCATAAGAGAGTAGAAAGGAATAAATTTCTTTATTATAGGATACAATAATGAGACAATTGATACATAATGTAAAAGAAGAACCTTTTATTATATATCCAAGGTGGAGATATATCATAAGATAGGTTTATAATCATATGAAATGAGACACAAAAAGTAATGAACCTAAAAGTACTAGGTAAGTAAACTTAATATTACAAGTGTGAATAAGACATAAATATGAATTAGTTAGGTAATTTAGCCCATTCATACTAGCACCCCCTTAATTGAAAGTTAGGGAGGAACAAATAAATTTAAGAATGCAAAGAGGGGTCCCAAAAAAATCCTTTTTAGGTACCCATGTATAAAACATCTCTCACAAATGGGGTAAAGGGGGAAAAATCGTAAGAAGAAAAACCTCTATAAATAGAGAAAATGTGAAAGGAAACATACACAAGTGATGGAAAGAGGACTCAACATGAACCTCCAAGGACTACATCCATGACAAATATACAATCAATAACCCCATGAGAGAGAAAGAGTGACACTAGACACCCCTAAAAAAGTAGCTCTTGTACCAATGGTTAATGCATGAAGATGAATGTTGAAGAGCATCCAAGATCGATAAACAACTTTTCTCCCCTTGGAAGGAAACAAATTTAATGGTGTATGTAGAGGAAAATATAACTCCAAGAAGAGATATGAAAGAAGAAATCTCAAGAGAGGTTCCTCTGAAAAATTACTCAAGTATCCACATGTCAGAATCAAAGAATGTTGTAATGCAATTAGGTGTAACCAATCCAAAAATCTATGAAGACACATGAACTATAATCTCCAAAGACAAATAAACAATAGCTGTATTATAACTATCATCAAAGAGGAAATTAATACCCTCAAGTGTGCCCTCCAAATCTATAAGATGGGACTCACAAAAAAATTCTACAATATTTGTCAAGTAGTCATCCTATAAAGTTGAATATGAAAGACTATAATGATCTTGTTTAATTGAAGTACTATAATCCATGGAAACACTAACCTCTAAAGAATGAGGAGGTGGAGGATATGGAAAATCAACATGTGTTATTAGAATACGATCGTGGAGCAATATACAATAAAATGAATCGAGAGATAAAATATAAAAAATAACACAAAACATAGAGACACAAATATTGTATAGTTCACCCAATATGGGGCTAGGGATTTTTTTAGTGGAAAATCTTCACCAATTGGCGAATAGTTCATGTTGGCCAATTCAAAATTGGTGAATACATTGCAACCAATGGGGTGGCTAAATCGTTTGGATTTTATGAATTATCGGTCTAATACATTTCAATTAGCAATCAATTAATTTTATGAGGAATATGTAATTAATAATTTCGCCATAACAAACTACATGTTTTCAATGGTCTAATTAATATTTTTTCCTGGAATCTTAGAAGCATGTATTAAATCACCCACATTTTTTCCAATACTATTAAAATGGCATTATCTATTAAGACACATTTTTCCAACAACATTAAATGTTCAATGCATGTGAGGACCCATTTTTCCAATAAAATTATAAATAACTGTGTATGAGGACCCATTTTTTCAATAACATTAAAAAATAATTATGTTTAAGGACATATTTCACCAATTATATTAAAAAATAATTATGTATGAGGACCCATTTCATAAATACTACAATAACTCCATGCTAATCATAGGCCGATAATCACATTGAAAATTACAACGTGTGTGTTCTATCAAGGTTTGATTCACCCAACATGTAAATGTATCATTGTATAATCACATAGAATTTTCCAAATTTACGATACAATTTAAAAATTCCTTAGAATTTTCCAAATATGGATTGATATAAATACAATAAAAAATAGTTTATTTTTACATATTTTGTTTAGTTTTGAACTTGTGAGCTCTCTATTTGGAACCTCGATCATAGGCAAGTTACAAACTTACAACTATAGGAATTTTTCTATTAGCGTATAGCGAGTTAGTGAAAACCTAAAGGTAAGTGATCATTTCTTTGTACTGTTACAAGATTAGGTATCTCTTTGTCATTCTTGCTTCAATCTTAAAGATGATATTAAGTAGGGAATGAGATTTATATTCTATGATTCCTTCTTAAATAAGAAGATATTTTTTGGAAGCTTTTATTTCTTTAGAGATGTCGAGCAATAACAAGAGGAAGACCCCAAGGTGGCGAAGGGAGGCCATCAAAACACCCAAAACACAAAGTTACCATAAAGTTGTACTTTGGCAATATTTCCAACCCATCAGATCAAGATGGAACTACATTAACTTGTGTACCAAATATTAACAAAGAAGTCAATACCTCAGAGGAAGATCAAAATGAGTTAATTGAGTCAGATGAGGATAAATGTTTTGTAGAAGATGTTCCAAGGGATACTTGGGGTAGTCTAAATAAATTAATTAACTTGGATGAAAATGTTGACATCGTAGATGATGTTGCTGCAAGAAAGAGGAAAAGAAAAGCCCAATAAAAAATGGGGTGCAAGTGGGATATGACAAGGAATTTTTAGATTGATTGGGTGTCAAAGTACCCATTCATTGAACCAATGGAGAATGCAAACAAAGATGAACCTCCAACATAATGTAAGTGATATTTATAGTTGGAAATATAAAAGGGACAAGAATTTACAACTAAACAAGGCACTATAGAAAAGCATATCAGTAAAGTTTATGAAAAACAAATCATAGATGGAAAGGAAAAATTAGTAGTAAGATAGAAATCAAAGGAAGAATGTCGTCATGTTAAGCATACCTTGGATATGATGAGCATATGTAAAGAATGGTGAACCTTGTTGAATGTGGAGGTTCAATTGATGCTCAATTTGGAAAGATAATGAGTCCCAAACATGGGACAACCTGATTTTTGCCTTAAATTGCATATTCTTTAGAAAAAATAATGATTTAAGCCTCAAGGGGTTCATCTGAAGGGTTTTAACTAAAGTGGGTTAGATAAGACCCTCTTAGATAAAACCCCCTTGGATAGAAACCCACTTGTCTTAAATCATACCCACAATGGAGTCTCTTTTGCACCTATCAAATTGTTGACAAAAACCACTTTTCCTTTACCTTTCGAGGGATCAAATAAAGTCATTTAAAAATTATGTTTTTTAAGTATGTAGTCCTTATTATAAACTTTCCAAAAAGTATGATTTTGAACATTTTTAATTATATTATTATATTTATCTTTTATTTATTGTGAATGTAGATTTTTCGCCAAACATCAAGATATTTTTCACACATACAAAAAAAGAAAAATAGAGAAAAAAATTCTAAAAAATATGTGTGCACTAGGTATTAATGTCCTTGTTTCAGCTATAAATAAATAAACTCATTTCAATACATACAAAACAAGGTATACGTGATTCCATACACCTATGTCAAAATTATAATTACTTTGTCTTAAAAAATCAATTGAAAAAATATGCAACAAAAAATTATGAAAAAATATCCATGCACTAGATATTTATGTTACAAATCTATAGTTTAAAATTATAATTTAATCCTTTCAATGAAAATATTTGTGTGATGACATAAATGTCACTTTTTAAAAATGTTTTGATTAATAGGGGAAAAACAAGTTTTGAAGGGACCCTGAAACCCTTTACAACAAAAGACACAAAATCTTGCCTCAAAGGATAATCATAACAAACCACCACCAGCAACCCATCAGCCAAAAAATGCCAAACGACGGGTGCTAAACAAAGATAAATCAACAAGCAGCCAACAACATCCAACAACCAACCAACATCAAAACATAACCTAACCTACACCCCAACCCAAATAGAAAGCAACAAGAAAAAACTAACTTAGGCCACCAAGAGTATTGGCCATCTCCAACTGTTGGTTCTTATGCTTTTCAGCCATGTCCAACAGTTCTTTTTTCTCAGCATCAAAGGTTTTCTTCCACTTAGCCAAACCTCTAGTCGCAGGTCCCTTGTCATCATCTTTAGGAGTCTTCTTACCCTTGCCCTTTGCCACACATTCCTTCTCCATAAGTTCATAGAAGTAAACCTGGTCTTCTTTCAGTTCACTAATTTTCCTAAACAAGATTTCTAAAGACTCTGCACTGTTCTTTACAGAAATATGACATGCCTGCATAAGTTTTTTGATGTCCACATTAATTCTAGACACTTTGGCTTCTAGAGCATAAGTTATTTCTTCACAAAAAGACTTAAATCCATGGTAGGAACCTTCAAGGTCCACCATCCTATCAATTAGGATGTCCAACACAACACCTTTAGGGACACTCTTAAGATTTTCCTTTAAGCCTCTAATTTTAATGTTTATCTTATTGAATTCTTGTAAAGACCATTTAGCAAGCTTGAAAGTACCTGTAGCCCTAACTCTGGCCATATCCAACAAATTAAACATGGAGGTCACATCCTCATCCAAATAAGAAAAATCCTTAGAAAGAGGATCCACTTTCTAGGGCTCCTGATTTGCTTCTAGTATTTCTGCATCCTCCTTCTCCCGACACCTTTCTTCCTTATCCTCCTCCTCCTTAGGCATCTCCTATGCAAGAGAGTCCACGATAGTCACTGTCTTGTTGCCAACACTCTTGTCCTCACCAGCCTCCTCAGGCTCCCTGGTCATAAACTCTAGGGCTTTACTCCTTAGATTTGCAATGCGCGAAGAAAGTCTCCTTGGTTTAATAGCTCCTACCTCTTTAACCTAGGAGCCCACCTCGCCACCAGCACCAAAAACATCTTTACCACCCACCACCTCCTCCGATTTGGGAGAGGAATCATTAAAAAACACATCCATATCATCATGCCCAGAGCGAGCAATCCTTTTCACAAACCTGTTACTCTTTGCACCACCTCCATTCCTTTTCTTCGAAGAAGTAGGAACAATAGCTGGGGAGAAATCCTCCTCCTCACCATTCCATTCCTCCTCCTCCTCCGAAGAATCCTCACCCGTCGACCCAGAACCATTAGATAAAATATTCTCCTTGCCTTTGATGGCAGGGGCCGAGAGAAGGGTCTTAATATGTTCCATTATCAGAAGAATTAGCCCCTCATTGAGGACTAGGGACTTTCTATTTTTAAGGTGCACATACACCAAAATCTCCAACGAGGATAAAATAAAAAACGGAAAAGAGATAAATAGATCATGCCTGAAATGATTAAGGAGCATGAAATGATGACTAAGGATGGATTTAAATCTCCCTTTCAGGGTTACATACCTGATCATCACCTCGACAACATTTGCCCAAATATTATTCAAAGACGTTCTTTCATAACCCCAAGTTTCCAGCTTGATTGATGCTTTCCTCTCGTCATCCTTGAAGAAATGAGTCATCACCTCTTCATTTATTTTCTTATCCTTAAAAAAATTCCTACCAATAGTCGGCAAACCAGTAACCAAGACAATCAAATCCTCATTCACTTCCACCTCCAAACCTTTAACCCTAGCCTTTCGGTTATGCCAGAATGAAACGAAATGAGTTGAGGCATTAGGATCATGCACGTGCAATCTCTCCAAGTATGGAGTAAAATTCTCATACCGTAAAATAGTCCAAAGCTTCTCCTTGGCTGTATTTCACCACAAGAATGTGGTTTGATTCGACTCCTTTCACCACCCATGTTAACCAACACACAATTCTCAAAGACCTTGTGAAATGCTAACAATAGAAGTCCAAAAGGAAATAAAGCACCCACAAAGCATGCGAAATGGAGGCAAGTGCCATGTCATAAATGTCGCCACACTTCATCCCACACCATCATTCCATAATAAGCTTCTAGCTTCCTCAAGAATTATCGCACCTTCCTCCCACAAACAAAATTCATTTATCCTAATAGCCTTGTTGGCAAAGAAATCCGTCAATGAGTTACCTTCTCGATAAACATGTGATATGTGAGTCTCATCACAAGATTGCAACATCATTATAGTATCCCTTATTAGATGATCAACACTCCAACTTGGAGACTGGGTGCCACAAAGATAATTAATGATGTTCATGGAATCTCCTTCCACCCACAACTTGGAGTAACCTTTGGTGATGTCATACTTAACATTCATAAATGTAGCCTTCGCCTTTGCACGATGATTGTTCTGAATTCACAATGGGAGTGCCACCACACTTTTTAAAAATGTTGTTTACTATAAAAAATAAGTTATTAAAAGTTACATAAAAAATTCACAATTTTTTTTAAAAAAATATATATTTAGAATCTACACACAAATCCTCACAAATAAATAGCTCATATCATCTCCAAATTATCAATGGTTTAGTTGCTATAGGTCTCATAAAGTGAAAAATTGGTGAAAATGCCAATTTCAATGTCCTACTTTGGCCAAAAAGTGGGACACACTATTGTGGGTTGATCCCATCATGGGTAGTTGGATTAGGATGCATGATGTTACATGAGGTTTTCCCTTGCCCAGAACTTATCATGGTTTTCACCCACAATTATTGTTACTGTAAGTGTGGAATGAGGTAAATAACATAAATACACTTCTTAATATGACATTATATCAATGATTAAACAAATTGAATCAATTCAAAATAGTAATCAATTGAAAGCATCATATTGTTCTCTATCCTCAAAGATTTATTAAATCTAAATTACTCTCAGATTGTTTAAGCAAATAAGACTGTTAAAATGACTATCTGAAGAACGAGATGATGATAATGCAATACTAAATGATAAATCAATTAAACTAGCATGATATAGATGTGAAACAAATAATTGCAGCTACAAGAGGCAGCCATTGATGTGAAGCTTGGTTGTTGAATTGCTTGATACTTGATGCCTGGATTCCTGCAGAGTAAGGGTGCAAAAGCTTGATTATCTGGATCCTTTTTTGGTTCAATGAGGCTTGTATTTATAGATTTCCTGGCTGTAGAAATGCACAGGGAAAAATTTGAGAGGCTTGGATTCAATTTGGAGGATTGAATGGTGAGAGATGGAGGAGATTGAGAGAAAGATGGAGATTGTCTTTACCCATGAAAACACCAGGCAAGAGAAGAGGAAAGATTGATGGAAGAAGATTGAGAGATCAAATTCTAAATTTGTCTCCAATTTGTCTCCAAAACTTCCCGTGAAGTTTCAAAGCATTAATTGTGACAAATTTAGACATAGATTAGACATAGGAAATCTAATTCATTTTTGAGGAAATGTAGATTGGAATATTCCTTATGCTCTAATTCAAATATTTTGATTTATTTAAATTAGGAAAAGGGAGATAAATAATTCAATAAAACAAACTATAGGATAGTTGTTTATTAAATTAATCAGACGAATATGGTAATTAATCAATAAAGTGTTTGACCTTTATTAAATTAATTTGAGAATGATGTGATAGATTGAAATAGGGATTTGATAATTAAATCGAACAAAGTATTTAATTTTGTTTATTTAATTAAGATGAATTTGAAAGTGAACTATATTAAATAAATATTTTTGTTTATTTAAATAGTAGAGGAAATTAGAATAATTAATCAAATAATGTGTATTTAATTAATCGGATGCTCCAAACCAATTTTAGGTGTATATATTTTGCCCCTCTTCGAAGTGATGTGTTTACGCATTGCTTCAAAGAATATTTTTGCTGCTACTACCAGGATCGATGATGATAAAAAATAATTTCGTGTGCCTCAGACATGCCCCAGACATTGATTTTCAGATGATTGGTGATAATATGCCCCCTTGGGAGATAAATTAATAATCTAATGATTTTTAGAATTTTTCAAAAATTTGATGATTTTCTGATGATTTCATGATGTTTTGATAATAAAATAATTTATCTCCCGACAAAAATGAAGAAATAGAGCCCTGAGATGAGTTTTAATTAATTTCATGGATAAAATTAATCAAAATGTAATAAAATCCACCAAAAATACCTTTCAAAAATTATAAATAGTGGTAAAAGGTCATTTTCAATTCATTATTTGCTTTTTGATTTCAAAATTCTTAGTGATAAAGACTTTTCTGCTAGCTGGAGCGAGATGCCTATCCCCTACCACACTCACCGATTCAAGCGCGTTCGATGCCACAAACGGCCACTTGCGTATGGACCTCCAGTATGTACCTCTTGACCTCCTCCTACTTCACATTTTTTTGTTTTTTATGCTTTTTAGGTCCTAGGCATGTCTAGGTCCCTTTTAGTGCTTTCAAGCCACGTTGTAGCGCTTACATTCTGATGTAGCGCTTCTAGTAGGTATTTTAGCACTTTGAGTTTTAGCACTTGCGTTAAAAACTCTAGCGCTTTAGGTTGGTAGAGTAGTGCTTTTGGTCAAATAGCGCTTAGGAGCCAAGAATTAGCGCTTAGATGCAAAATTTTAGCGCTTTGAGTCGGTTGATTAGCACTTTTAGTGTTTGTTCTGGCGCTTCTGGTAAAGTGGTGCTTCAACAGACTGTTTTAGCGCTTTGATGCGGTAAAACAATGCTTTGAATAAAATAGCGCTTTGAATGCCTGATTTAGCGCTTCAGAGTGCTGAAATAGCGCTTTCGAGATTGTGGCACTTTTGGTGCCTGATTTAGTGCCTTTGGTTGATAAAGTAGCGCTTTTGTATTTTAGCGCTTTGGAAGCCTGTTTTAGCGCTTCAGGTTAAAAATGAAGATTTTTAACTTAGTGAATCCTGATTTTGTCAATTATGATAATGTCCATTTCTTCGGATTGGTATGATAGATAATCCAAATTCTTGATGTTGGATTTGATGATTAAATAAGACTAACTTCTCATGATAGGCGAGAAAAAAAATCCTATTTGTGATGATCCTCATGATAGGTGAGGAAATGATTCAATATCTGATAAATCTCATGATAGGCGAGATCTAGATAATGTTTTTGATGAACCTCATGATAGGTGAGGTTTGATGTTTGCCTATGAATTTTGATCAAAAATTCATACCAATTTGTGATAGACTTGATAGTAGAATGACTTTTGATGGCTTGACATAGTTCACTGATAGTAGATTTAACTTTTGATTTCTTGACATAGTTTACTAATAGTAGATTTATCTTTTGTGATGATAGGAGCATTTAGGTACTCTCTAGATTTGAGAGAGATTTCCACGTACGACAGAGTTGATTCCTCATCTGACACCAGATGAGCTTCAGGTGATAGGCCAATGTGGCCTGACTAGCTTGCTCGATATGCCCCAGATTAGGATTAATCGGGGTCTGTTGACTGCATTGGCTGAGAGGTGGCATAGCGACCACAACACTTTTCATTTACCCACTGGAGAGATCACAGTCACACCTGAGGATGTGTGGCATATCTTACGCATTTCGTTCATGGGGGAGATCATCATGTATGATTCCCATGGGACGAGTAGCAGGGATGCTCTTCGCAGAGTGTTTCAGGATCAGGATATTGAGGATCTGAGTGTTCCATGGTGGAGGATTGTGGATTCGTATGCGACACTACCAACAATGCTAGCTGGATTCACTGGAGGTTTCCTTTGCCCTAATCGCAGGTCAAAGGGATTCCTTATTGGTTGGGGCAGGACACTGGAGAGCATGTTGGTACATGGTACTAGATATGTGTGGGGGATGTGCATGTTGGTGCATCTTTACCATGATCTACATTCAGTTGTGTACCTAGGTGCATGGAGTTTATCCACAGGGACTACCCTGTTACAGGTTTGGGGATGGGAGCATTTTGCCATTGCTCGTCTATTTCCATTGGCAGACAGACCAGCCGGCAGGCCATATGTTTTTAGATATAGAGGTCGATTGACACAGGCCCAGATGGGCAAGTTAGAGCACTAGAGAAGGGTTTTCGATGATACTGAGACAGTGACCTGGCGTCCATACCTTGATTGTGAGGAGTGGGATGAGGATGATACAGTATTGGGATTCCTTTGTGACTCTATGTACCTCATTGGTCGAATGCCTTTTATGATTGAGAGATTTCTGTTGCGTTGGGTATACAGACAGTATGACATTGTTCAGTGTATGCCACAAGGGGTAGCCCACTATGCACGATGACGGATGGATATTCTAGATTGGTGACCCACACTATCTTATGATGCTATAGTAGAGGGTTACAGGACATTATAGCCATCTCCCTGGGACATGTGGAGGGATATTGCAGAGGCACCCATGACAGAGGAGTACGCGACATTTTTGGCATTGGTTCCATATCCTCATATCACCATTCCTGACAAGCCCGCACCATTACCGGTAGAGGAGGATGTGGCAGAGGATGTCACCGGGGGTGAGGATGATATCCCAGTAGATGAGAGCTCAGAGAGTGACAGTGAGGATAGTAGCAACAGTGGGGACAATGATGGTGGAGGAGACAGAGGGACAGGGCCAACCATCAGTAGTGGTCCATCCTCGAGCAGGCCTCGCAAGAGGCGAGCAGTGACCATGCCACCTGTAGATTACCAGAGATAGATTTCAGGCTTGCAGGCATAGGTTCAGACACTACAGGGGTAGTTGGTACAGGCTAGGGGTATGCTCGTGCAGGGCTAGATCCAGATGCAAGCACAGGCACATGTTCACGCATAGGCCTTAACACAGGTATAGGGACAGTTAGCCACCATGCAGACACAGGTTGATACCCTGACAGCTGAGAGAGACACTGCATGACAGATTGCCGAGAGGGCACAGGAGACAGCGGAGACTCTCCAGAGAGTGGCTGATGGCACCTCTATAGGTGATTATATGAGAGAGGTTTTGCAGGTTGGTCGAGAAGTTGAGTTCTACAGAGGCTGATACCATGATGCAGTGCCTGCTGAGCATTGAGTCAGTTATGCCCCATCGAGATCTAGGTGGACTCATACACAAACAGTCAGTGAGGGAGTGACACAACCTCCACACAGAGATCCTAGTCCTTCCGGAGGTGGTGGTGGTACAAGGACAGTTAGGCCTGCACATTCTAGTAGTAGCAGATCATAGAGGCCATTGTGATCCTTACTAATGTATTTTATGATGTACCTCTTTGTATGATGATGTATTTTTAT
Organism: Sequoiadendron giganteum; assembly: GCA_007115665.2. Taxonomy (NCBI): domain Eukaryota; kingdom Viridiplantae; phylum Streptophyta; class Pinopsida; order Cupressales; family Cupressaceae; genus Sequoiadendron; species Sequoiadendron giganteum. The sequence continues at coordinate 95,622,538 of CM021101.1, read as the reverse complement.
GTCTGACTTTATTGTATACTTGAAGTTTGTGATATATATATGAGATGCATTTGATATGATATGATGATGGCTTCATGATTTGTATGTGATGGATGTGTTATTATATGCTTTATGTGATGAGTTTATTCTAAATGTGATGATGTATATGAATGATGTTTGTATTTTAATGCAATGATGTAATGATGTATGTATGGATGGATAAATGATATGTGGACATACGATGTGATGTATGGATTCTAAATGATAATTTATATGAATGTGATCAAAATGTATAAAATAGATGGATGAATTCTTTTTTTGTTATTTTCAAATGTGATGATGATAAATGATGATTTTATGATGAATGAGAAAATGTATGGATGGTAATTAATGTATGCATATGATGTTGGATAAATGGTAATGTAATGAATGTGTTATGGTAAGAATGAACCTGATGTACTGATGGTAGAATTTATGATGCATGATGAAATATATGAATGATGAAATGATGATGCAAATGATGATGCTATATGTTTTTGATGATTTTATGTCAAGTATACTCAGTCTCTTTTTTGTAGATTAGACAATCATTGATTTGGAACTCTTTATGCAACAAATACTCTGCAGCTAATGAATCATGATGAATGCAATCTAATTTTAACATGCAGCTATATGCAAAACAGATGTCATTTTAACAGTCTTTTTGTGCTTGGTATCATCATAGAGATTTTATTGGATGTTGAAAGTGAATACAAGCGTTAATGATTTGGTTAGACCAATAATGACCTGAGTACTTCTTTCATGATTTTTGATATTGCAAGTGAACACAAGCATCTAGGTATAATTGAACTGAGATGACCTGAGCGTTTATTGCGTAAATAGACAATGATTAATCAGTTGAATGTGTGAATTCTGAATGTCGTCGGTGATACATTTGCATATCACATCCCTCGACAATTCATACATGTAAATGATTAACATACAGACAGTAGATAATAAAACATCCATCTTTTTCCTTGTATCTCTAGTGTAATACATCATTGAGTTACTCCAAAGAAATGATAATCAAAAGATAATTTATCCATTTTCACTTAGTGTGTTTCAATCATTTTTCAAATTTTAGATCATCCATCCTGATTTTGACATGTTTTTGGATTTTCGAGATTTTGACAAAAGACCTAACCTACTAACTTATCCTAGGGGTCTCAGGGGCTGATCAATGATTAGCCTTGCCTACGTTACACACGCAGAGACCACGTAGTTCGACTGACACAGATCTATGTTTTTGAATGTTGCTTTTTCAGACTTACCTTTTTGACATGTTTTTGGATTTTCGATATGATATGGATGTTTGATGCTTTTATGATGATGATTGACATTGCGCTTTGATCTTCATTTTCGGTTTTCCTGCCACACTGTTGTGTTCCCAGATTGGTGAAATTGATACGTCTTAATTGCCCTTAATGATATTCAGATGTTGCCCCCAAGCTATGGAGTGATATGTTGACCATGTGACATGATTTTGATAATGGATGCAATGATGGAAAGATGACTGACATGATATGGAATGGTACTGACTTGCCAAACTAATGATCTAGATATGTTTATCATAGATGGGAAAGCTAATCATAGAATCACATACGACGCCTGTTTCTAGGTTTTCACCATATGCTTTGATTACACCCTCTGTTTTGTTAATTTTTCTCATTTTTCTCTTTTTTTCTTTTTTCCTTTTTGTATTTTCTATTTTTTTTGTATTTTGTGTTACCAAGATGCCTGATTGCTAGGTTTTCACCAAGGAAACAATTTTTCAGATTTTTGCCCCGTGCACTAGGAGTTTTAAGCATAGAATTTTCTGAGATGAATATTGTTGATAGGTTCATCAAATAGATCCCCTTTTGACGTGTGATAGCTGATATGCTCCTGATCCATACGCTGATATGATGACAAAAGGACCAAGCCAGTTAGGCTCAAATTTTCCTTTCTTCTCCCTGTCCTGCTGATTTCTAGGGTTTTCCTTTAGTACCTGTAGACACATAAAAATGTCCTCATAATCATTTTTATTCATCATCTCCATATTTATAAAACTATTCAAATATTATAAGCATTTATAGGCATTTAATCATAATCATTTATCATTTAAGCATTAATCACTAAAATATCATTTACATTCACATTAATCATCATCCATTTATATAGTTCATAAAATCATTTAAACATTTATCCGTTTCATTTAGATGATCCATTTACATATTTCACTAATCCTTATCATTTCATTAATCATCTATCACTTAAATTCGTTGCATAATCATATCTCCATAAATTCATTTAAATATTGCATATTTCATTTAAATATATTTGCATTAATCATTAAAATCCATTCGCATATTTCATTAAATAATTTAAATTTCATAAATCATTTCCATGAAATTAGCTCAAAAATGCACTTTAAACTCATAAATCATTTCCATGAAATTAGCTCAAAATTGCACATTTTGAGCTTCCAAACAAAAATCATGGCATGAATCACTCCACTCATTTCTCATTTCTCATTTTTCACATTATGCATTCATCTATATAAACCCCCTCTTCTCACCAAAAAAGGGACTTTTCAATCATTCGAATCCATTCATCATAGCCTCTTGCAGCATTTGTGCTTGTGCAAAATTTGAGAGCATCAAAATGCTTGAACCTGACGTGAAGGGCCCAATGGTTTTCTAGTTATAGTGTGTTGCAGATTTAAATAATCCTTTGGCTCTTAATTTAAAATTGGATTTGATTCAGCAGTCACTTTCTCCTCATCTTGGATTGTGTGAGAACTATGAAAGATATTTGCTATTATCTCATATGAAATACTTTCACAAATTTTTATTTGGGTGCATAGGAGAACGTTTGATGATTAATCTCAAATCTAATTGGGTATAATGAAGAATTTGTTGTAATAAATGAAGAATAATGCTGAATGGTTTTAAATTTTGAGGAAAATACTTGCTGCACTATTCACTTTTACCATTACACAGCTACAAAATCTGTTTTCATGACATGATTTGAAGTCACAAATAGTTGGGATGAATCTAAGAGAGGTTTTGATAATCTTTTTGTGCTCATAAAATCAGCTTCTTCTGTTTTCTTTAATTGTGAACTTTATGTGATACAAAGGCAGCAACGGATTTTTAAGTCTTCAACAAATGCATTTGATGTCTTCAGCATTTACCATCTCAGCAAAATGCATTTGATGTCTTCAGCATTCACCATCTCAACAAATGCATTTTGTGCATGTCTACAACTGTGCTGATTGTTTTCCATTTTAATTTTTAGCAGTCAATCTAACTTATGTCAGTTTTAATTGAATTAGTTTTTAATTTAGTTGTAATTTAGTTTTAATTTGGCTTTAGTTTAGTTTTAGATTTAACGTAATTTAAACTAATTCTATATTTAATCTAGTTTGCATTTAATTTTAATCTAGATTTATCTTTCAATTTAGATGTAACTGTTAGTTTAGATTTAGATTTTAATTTAGTTTTTTTTTAGCCTTTTAGATTTAGCTTTTACTTTTAATTTAGCTTTTACTTTTTAATTTAGATCTAATTTCTAATTTAGATTTAGCTTTTTTATTTAAATTTGATTTTTAATTTAGACTAAATTTAGAACATAGAATTAATTTAATTTAGGATTAATATAGTTTAGAATAATTATAATTTAGATTAGCTTTTAATTTAAATTAGTTTTATTTTATTTATTTAGATTAGTTTTTAATTAATTTTTAATTTTAGATTAATTTTTAATCTAGATTAGTTTCTAATTTTAGCTTAACTTTAATTTAGATTAATGTCTTTTGCTTCATAATTTAACTGTCAATTTGTGGGCTAATTTTGGGCTTTTCTTGCAGGTTCGTTTGGCAAAGATTTGAAATCAAAACATACGTTTGTCGAAGAAAAGAGACATGAAACTACTAATGATATTTTGATGCAGGACGTTTGTCGAAGACATGATTTTGAAACCAATTGTCTTTTAGATTATAAAACTTTTCAAATTGGTGCTTTAAAATGAACAATTGTCTTCTCTCACATAGGCTTAATTAGGGGTTCAATGAACACTGTTTGTTGTGCTTGAAGGTGGTAGGTGATTATGCTCTCACCTTGTTCAAACTAGGTGATCAAAAAGCCAGACCCATCTATTTTATGTGTCACCCCAATTCAATAATCGAAGTATCCTCTCCCCTTGCGCACTTGTGCGATCTTGGGTGCAAGAGAAACGATTATTGACTCTAGAACTTGGGCCTACCTTGGTGGAAAAAAGTACTCACCCCAAGGCAACTCAGACCGGCAACGAAGCTTTTTGGCCAAGCTACCCCCGACTGGTATATAAATGTGAATCCTAAGGGAAAGCCTAGGATTACAAGTGCGGATGTGTCATACGGACCAAGTAGTACTCCCCAAAATCCTGTTGAGCGTAACCTCTTCAGGCTGGAGTGCCTCCTAAACAGAGCTTAATCTTGTGCCCCATGTATGGCCACTTGAACGGGGGTCCCGAATTAAAAACCTTTGTGTAGTTGCCAAAATCCTTCTATTTGCTAGCGCAGCACCGGTCGGTGTGAAGGCATCCACATCTTCGCAGTTTTTAGTAGAGTTGATCAATCCGCCATGGGAGTTTCATGGGGGTTGGAAGCTTGGTTGGCCTGAGAAGTGAGTGCACTGTAAGGGGGAGCCCGTGCAGCCAAGCTTCTGGATTCACACGCTAAGAATATGTGGTTGGGGAAACCCACGTGGAATCTAGCAGATATTGTCCTTTCCAACCTTAGGATTTGTGCTTGTATTGCAAAAATATAAAAAAGGACACATTCACAATTGAAAACAAACTCAAAAACACTTTGTTTACTATGTCTTGCGTGTGTGTTAAAAAATAGACCTCAAACAAACATCACACCTAGTAATTCAAAATACCTCAAAACATTCCCAAAACCATCAACCAAACATGTCTAACTGCTATCCTCCATATTCATCACCAACCTATGAATGAAACCAAAGGATTGAATACCTTGACCATAGTTTGAAAGAGCTTGAAAACCACCTAGAATCCCAAAATTTGAAGGAAGTGATGAAATCATCTCATAAGCCTTCATCCTCACCCAAAACTACATCATCCAAGTTTAATGTCCATGACTTTCTGCAAAGGTTAAATGAGAATCCCAAACCTAAGTCCTCAAACACAAAGTATATTGAGCAATCCTACCATGTCATGCATGTATCTTCATCCTCCATAATTCAAAATAAACCTCATGAGTCTTTCACCCAAGTTAATGATTCCATCCAACCATCCTCTATTATCATACCAGCTACATCCAATAATTCATGTCAATCTCTTAGTCCAAAACATGCTAGCATAGACTCCCCTAAACATCAAGATCAAAGAATTATTTCCACTCCATCCAATGATACCAAAATTCCACAAGCCCTTCCAATCTTTGACCAAGATCCCATCTCTCAAGAACCTCATGATGATCCCCTTATCTCTTTTTGTTTAATCCAAGATGATCCCCTTCCATCTCAAGGGAAAAGTATCCTTCCAAGTCCTCCTTCCACCTCATCTAATAAATCCATACCATCTCATGATTCTATCATATCCAATGATGTCCTACCATCTTATGATCAAGATATTATTTCCACAAAATCTCAAGATTCCCTTCCTCATCAAGATCAAGATATACCCCCATTCAAGGATACCCTTTCATTCCATGATGATATTCCTCCTTCTCATGATCAAGATATGCCTTTCATACAATCTCATGATGATCCCATACCTAATAAAGAGCAATATATTCCATCTCCTACACCTAATGATTCTTTTCCTAGTCAAGATCAAAGTACCCCATCATCCCCATGTCAAGATCCTATCACCCATCCTAATTTCCCTCATGATCACAATCCTCCACAAGAGTCTATCACCCCTATTCAATCTATCCATGAGCCCCTCACCTATCAAATGGGTTCCCTCACTTTTATCGAAGGTGGTTTACTTCAAGATCTTGTTATTCCTTCCATATCGCATCCACCTCACAATGGACTCACATCTTGTTTCATTAATAATACATATCCCATTGACAAATGAATGTGTCAAAGTATGAACTACAAAGGCAAAGGGTTAGGCCTTCATGAACAAGGTATCCTAGAACCCCTTTATATCCAAGAAAATCCATATTATCATGGCCTTGGTTATACACCTCACACTCAAGACATTGGTACCCATCATAAGTCCAAATTCCATCAAAATAAACCCAAGTATCCTAGTCCATCAAACCTTCCATCTATCCTAGGTCCTTATCCTAGTCCATCAAACCTTTCATCTATCCTTGGTCCTTATCATAAAAATCCTAGTTCATCAACCCTTCCATCCATATTAGGTCCCTACAACCCTCCATCTCCTATTCATCAAGAACAACAAAGGCACACATCCTTGATGCCCTCTCAAAATTCTACCTACATTAACCCATCAGTAATACCTCCATATAATTCATCTCCATCCACCTATCCCATTGCTCTTGGAAGCAATTTGGGTGCCAAATGTCAAAAGCTTCCATATAAAAATCCACATATATCAAAGGATCAACATGTCTCCTCGAAGAGACATGTACAAATAAAAGAAAATTGATCCAAAGTCAAAAGAAAAATCCAAAAGGCCACAAAGGCCCATCAAAGCAAAAAGAAAAATTTCAAAGGCCACAAAGGCCCACAAAGCAAAAAGAAAAATTTCAAATGCCACAAAGGCCCATCAAATCAAAAGAAAAATCTCAAAGGCCACAAAGGCCCACAAAGAAAAAATCAAAGTCAAAATCTATGTGGATTCCTAAAAGTCTCATAGAAGCAATAAAATCTAAATTGGCATCCAAATTTGCTAATCCAAAAGCTTCCTCCAATCTTTCATCTAGAAACCTGTCACCTTCCAAATCCATTTTTCCTCCATCACTCCACCACCCTTCAAGGTGTGTGCCAATGTTGATCTTGCCATCCTTTCCATCTATCCATCAACAAGCCTTCCAACCTCCTATCAATTATCCAACATTCATCCCCCATTATCCTCCTTTAATCCAAACCTTTGCATAAGTCCTTAGCTTCTTCCATCATGCCACTATTTTACCAGCATTTATGAGTCTAATCCTCATTGCCATGGTTTATTAGAACACATATTCGAGGGATATTAGTCATGGAACTTGATGCTTGAGTCCTCCCTCCATCTTCCTATCATGTATATACTATCTTCCATTTTCATTTATCCCTATCCATATCATATCTTCCATATTCCTCTTGCACTTTACACTTGGGGGCAAGTTCTCTCCATCCTATCATTCATATCCATTATCCTCTTTACGTTCATCCTTTACCTTTCCACCTTTTCTCTTGAAAAGGTTAAGGATCTTCTTGAATGTCATACATCTTATCTTATACACTTTATCCATATCTTCCATACCATATCCTTCACCTTATCCATATTCCACCATCCTATCTAAATACATCCTTTCATCCCTTACTTGGTCTTGATGAGGAATAGGGGAAAAATAATTAGGCATTGCGTCTATAGCTTATCTAGTTGATCTTGATCATCTTATTCATTATCATTATCCCTGCATTCTTCCATTCCATATCTCCTAGCTTGTGAAAATCCATGTCCCATTTCCTTTCTTTGTTCTTGATGAGATTAGGGGCAAAATTACAAATGCATGCTTTGGACTTCCTTTCATATCCTTATGCATTACCATTCCATCATAGTTCACATCTTTATCATTTATCCATGATTACATTACCTCCAATTCTAGGCATCATGTCCCTTTGCAACCTTGAACCTTATCATGCAAATCATATTTGAGCCTAGTTGTAAAATATTATACAATCCTCATATCTTTTGTCAATCAATCATCGATAATCATCAATAAATTATCGTACTTAGAGGAATCAGTGATCCTAAGTACTTATTATCATCATGCCTTATGGAATCAATCATTGCTAGCATCTTAATCAATCAACCATTATCATCTTTTGACAAGAGATATGTTGCTTGTGTGACATGCTTTGCAATGAATCTTTCATGGTAATCTATCATTTATCCATGGTTGCACTACCTCTAGTGTGGGGCATCTATTTTCTTCAACCAAGCGCATAACAATCATATCATCTCATTCCATCATAAAATGTCCTGAAAAAATCATAAAAATCATAAAATGTCCTGAAAAAAATCCAAAAAAAATCAAATATTCCAAAATTCCAAAAAAATCAAATAACTTCAAAAATCCCTCAACAATGACACTTTCAGATCACCACATAGCTTTGAACTTCAGCAAAATCAAAACGCACCACGACTGACAATCAAAAAAGCATACCTACCAATCCATCTTTCAAATTCAACCCAAACACACACAACCATACCAAAATCAGTTCTATATCGAAGCATGATGCATGTTTGTTTGTTTATCTTTGATTGTTTTATGGTTTTATCTTTGGTGGCATGTCTTGTAGCTTCTCCGGGATGTCTAGGACTAGAGAGGCGATGATGGGGCATGTTCACTTGTTTGGTGTATGTGGATTGTTTCTTATTCATAAGACGACTCGTCTTAAGACATGGTTTTCTAAAACCATCGAGAACCTATGAGTCTAGTGTGGATGAGAGCATTCCTTGTCTGATAGTGTCTTTCGTGCAATAAGTATTCAGGTCATCTAGGGTCCTTATACCTAGATGCTTATACATCATTACTAAATAAAAATGCAAATAGTATTCAGGTCATCTAGATGTTCATGTTATTTAGATGCTTAAACTAATTTGTGACATAATAAGCTCGATGATGATAAAAGCACTTAAAAGGCACAAGAGGCTTCATCACCTTCATTTTCTCCCATCTTGCATCTTCCATTTATTGCATTTCATTTTCTTCATCTTTCTTGTCGTAGAGAAATCAATCAACTTGCATCTCCAAATCTCATGTTCCCTTAATCAATCAATCAATCAATCATTCTATCAACTTGTCTTGTGCTTGCATCAATCTCAATTGGCTTCATCAGCTCATCAACCTGGCTATACTGGTCATTTCCATCAATTGTTCAATTATGCCTATCAATTGTGCATTTCCATCAAATGTACATCACTAATTTATCACTTGCGCAATATCAAGTATCTAATCATTTTCTTGACATCTATCGAGAGATTAATCTTCTGACAATCTATCTGATCAATCTCTCGGGGGGGCATATCATTCTTATCATATTCCTTACCAGGATATATCTAGGGCATGTATCAGTTGATCAATATTTTTTCTTTGAAACAACACGACAAGTTGCATTGTCTCAAAGAGGGGAAAAATGTAGACACTCAAATTTATCCTCTTAATCATCACATTATTTATCTATTGATTAAAATGATCAATTCATTCTATACTTTCTTCTATTCATGCATCAAATCATTAAATCACTGCATTATTGTTTTGCACTATCATTCATCATCATAATAATTTCATTATCATAATCATTCGCCGACATTTCATAATAAAACTATATTGTCATTTAAATTATATCGCTTGCATATATTGTCCATCTCATATTGCATTTCGTTAAATCATCACATCATTAAAATATTATCACCACATGATCATTCATAATACATAATAAATAATAATCGTTCATAAAATATTTCATAATCATTCATAAATTAAATAATTTCATTTCGACAAATTATCATTCTTACATAAATCATTCTCATAAATCATTCTCATAAAACATTAAAATAATTCGTAATAAAACATTAATAAATCATTTTCATCCACATTAAAAAAATGCATTTAATCATTTTATTCAATCCTTCACCATGCATTTAATCTATCTTCTTTATCATTTCCACTCATATGCATTTCATTTCACTACACCATGTGGGATTTTAAAAATTCATTGTTGCAATATCCTTTTATCCCACATTTCTCATTCTCAACCTCTCTGTCATCATAAATGCCTATTTAAATGGGTTTCCTCCTTCATTTTGGAGGACCACGAAATTATATACTCACGAGCTCATTAAATCTTTATATCTTGTTCACATTCACTATAGCCTCTTTACAGCATTTTGTGCTCATAAAATTTGAGAGCAAATGCATTATAAAAGATCTTGGTGATAGGGAAGCAATGGAGATTAGTTTTACTTAAAAGCATTTTGTTTAGTTTCTTAGCTTAGAATAGTTTAAGATTCCGGTTTGATTACTTTTAAATCTGAAATTGCTTCATTGTTGAGGTCCAGAAATGATGGTTCTCCTCCATAGAACCATTCATTTTTGAGAGCTTGTAGTTTTTATTCAAAATAACAATTCAAAATTAAATATTTTTAAATTTCAATAATGAAAAAAATTAAATAGAGATACCTAAATATATTTCATAAAGGACGGAGCCAGCTAACTCCTAAACAAAATTGACCTATGTGCATACAAAAATGCATGAAAACATACATAACGACATACATGGTAACATGCATAACATGACGAGATGTCGTAGTGCAGGGCTCGCCAAACGAGGGTTGAAAAGTGAGGAAATCAACATACGACACCAAATTTCTGAGAAATGGTAGGTAGGAGTTAATGGCACCACCAGGTGGGTTTTACCGCCTCCTGCCAGTTGAAAAAGGTGGGTGCCTTAGCTTTCCTGTGAATTCCCGCTTTCATCCACATTTTTTTCTGGCACGTGAAAACTAGTGAATGATGTGGGCCTTTTTGTTTCCAATTTGCTCATTGAAAGCTAAAGGTTTGAGTGCATGTGGATGAGTTGGAGGAGAAAACCGACCAAATCTAGGCATTGTTTGGTAGTCTGCACATTGTAACCTGAATTTTGGAATGCACATGGAGGAGTTCGAGGAAAAAACAAACCAAATCGAGGTGAGGGGTGCTAACCAATTTGGTTGTAGGAAGAGGGTTTTACAATACCTTATAATTTATAATTTAGAAAACACAATGTGTGGAATTTCATTTATTTGAATCTCCTTATTTAAATGTATGAATGTCTTGAAAATAACACATTCCATTGTTGTGTTTAAATTTTGCATGATTGAAAAAAAAGTGCACAAAATAATTATAATTTGGAAAACACAATGTTGGGTTTCAGTTATTTGAATCTCCTTGTTTAAATGTAAAGGGTTGTCTCATGTTGGGTTGCTTGCTTCTTAAAACCTACTATTTTGCAATATGGAGTGTTACAAAATATTATGAATGTCTTCAAAATCACAAATTCTATTGTTGTGTATAAATTTCGTATGATTGAAAAAATAAAGTGCACAAAATAATTGTAATTGGGAAAACATTGTGTTGGGTTTCAGTTATTTGAATCTTCTTGTTTAAATGTGAAGGGTTGTCTCATGTTGGGTTGCTTGCTTCTTAACACATAGGGCATTGCAACATGGAATGTTAAAAACCAATATGAATGTCTTCAAAATCACACATTCCATTGTTGTGTTTAAATTTTACATGATTGACAAAAAAATGCACAAAATAACTGTAATTCAAAAAACACGGTGTTGGGTTTTAGTTATTTGAATCTCCTTGCTTAAATGTAAAGGGTTGTCTCATGGTGGGTTGCTTTCTTCTTAACACCCACGGTTTTGCAACATGGAATGATACAAAACAGTATGAATGTCTTCAAAATCACACATTCCATTGTTGTGTTTAAATTTTGCATGATTGAAAAAATAAAGTGCACAAAATAATTATAATTCGAAAAGAACAGTGTTGGGTTTCAGTTATTTGAATCTCCTTGTTTAAATGTGAAGGGTTGTCTCATGGTGGGTTGCTTGCTTCTTAACACGTATGATTTTGCAACATGCAATGTTACAAAATAGTATGAATGTCTTCAAAATTACACATTCCATTGTTGTGTTTAATTTTCACATGATTAAAAAAATAAAGTGTAAAAAATAATTGTAATTGGGAAAACACAGTGTGGGGTTTCAGTTATTTGAATCTCCTTGTTTAAATGCAAAGGGTTTTCTCATGTTGGATTTCTAGCTTCTTAACACCCACGGTTTTGCAACATGGAATGTTACAAAATAGTATGAATGTCTTCAAAATCGTACATTTCATTGTTGTGTTTAAATTTTTGCATGATTGAAAAAATAAAGTGCACAAAATAATTGTAATTGGGAAAACACAGTGTGGGGTTTCAGTTATTTGAATCTCCTTGTTTAAATGCAAAGGGTTGTCTCATGCTAGGTTGCTAGCTTCTTAACACCCACGGTTTTGCAACATGAAATGCTACAAAACAGTATGAATTCCTTCAAAATCACACATTCCATTGTTGTGTTTAAATTTCGCATGATTGAAAAAATAAAGTGCACAAAATAATTGTAATTGGGAAAACACAGTGTGGGGTTTCAGTTATTTGAATCTCCTTGCTTAAATGTGAAAAGTTGTCTCATGTTGGGTTGCTTGTTTCTTAACACCCACGGTTTTGCAACACGGAATCTTACAAAATAGTATGAATATCTTCAAAACCAAACATTCCATTGTTGTGTTTAAATTTCACATGATTGAAAAAATAAAGTGCACAAAATAACTGTAATTCGGAAAACACAGTGTTGGGTTTCAGTTATTTGAATCTCCTTGTTTAAATGCAAAGGGTTGTCTCATGTTGGGTTGCTAGATTCTTAACACCCACAGTTTTGCAACATGGAACATTACAAAACAATATGAATGTCTTCAAAATCACACATTTCATTGTTGTGTTTAAATTTCGCATGATTGAAAAAATAAAGTGCACAAAATAATTGTAATTGGGAAAACATAGTGTGGGGTTTCAGTTATTTGAATCCCCTTGTTTAAATGCAAAGGGTTGTCTCATTTTGGGTTGGTAGCTTCTTAACACCCACGGTTTTGCAACATGGAATGCTACAAAACAATATGAATGTCTTCAAAATCACACATTCCATTGTTGTGTTTAAAATTCGCATGATTGAAAAAATAAAGTGCATAAAATAATTGTAATTGGGAAAACATGGTGTGGGGTTTCAGTTATTTGAATCTCCTTGTTTAAATTCAAAGGGTTGTCTCATGTTGGCTTGCTAGCTTCTTAATAACCATGATTTTGCAACATGGAATGCTACAAAATAGTATGAATGTCTTCAAAATCACACATTCCATTGTTGTGTTTAAATTTTGCATGATTGAAAACATAAAGTGAAAAAAATAACTGATTCGGAAAACACAGTGTTAGGTTTCAGTCATTTTAATCTCCTTGTTTAAAAGCAAAGGGTTGTCTCATGGTGGGTTTCTTACTTCTTAACACTCATGGTTTTGCAACATGGAATGTTACAAAATAGTATGAATGTCTTCAAAATCACACATTCCATTGTTGTGTTTAAATTTTGCATGATAGAAAAAATAAAGTGTACAAAATAACTGTAATTCAAAAAACACAGTGTTGGGTTTCAGTTATTTGAATCTCCTTGTTTAAATGTGAAGGGTTGTCTCATGCTGGGTTGCTTGCTTCTTAACACATACGTTTTTGCAACATGGAATGTTACAAAACAGTATGAATGTCTTCAAAATCACACATTCCATTGTTGTGTTTAAATTCTGCATCATTGAAAAAATAAAGTGGACAAAATAACTATAATTCAAAAAATACAGTGTTGGGTTTTAGTTATTTGAATCTCCCTATTTAAATGCAAAGCGTTGTCTCATGTCGGGTTGCTTGCTTCTTAACACCCACGGTTTTACAACATGGAATGTTACAAAACAATATGAATGTCTTCAAAATCACACATTCCATTGTTGTGTTTAAATTTCGCATGATTGAAAAAATAAAGTGCACAAAATAATTATAATTCGAAAAATAAAGTGTTGGGTTTCAGTTATTTGAACCTCCTTGTTTAAATGCAAAGGGTTGTCTCATGTTGGGTTGCTAGCTTCTTAACACCCACGGTTTTGCAACATGGAATATTACAAAACAATATGAATGTCTTCAAAATCATACATTCCATTATTGTGTTTAAATTTCACATGATTGAAAAAATAAAGTGCGCAAAATAATTGTAATTGGGAAAACACAGTGTGAGGTTTCAGTTATTTGAATCTCCTTGTTTAAATGCAAAGGGTTGTCTCATGTTGGGTTTCTAGCTTCTTAACACCCACGATTTTGTAACATGGAATGCCACAAAACAGTATGAATGTCTTCAAAATCATGCATTCCATTGTTGTGTTTAAATTTTGCATGATAAAAAAAATAAAGTGCACAAAATAACTATAATTCGAAAAAAATAGTGTTGGGTTTCAGTTATTTGCGTCTCCTTGTTTAAATGTGAAGGGTTGTCTCATGGTGGGTAGCTTGCTTCTTAACATGTACTATTTTGCAACATAGAATGCTACAAAACAGTATGAATGTCTTCAAAATCACACATTCCATTGTTATGTTTAAATTTCGCATGATTGAAAAAATAAAGTGCACAAAATAACTGTAATTTGAAAAACACAATGTTGGGTTTCAATTATTTGAATCTCCTTGTTTAAATACAAATGGTTGTCTCATGTTGGGTTGCTAGATTCTTAACACCCATGGTTTTGCAACATGGAATGTTACAAAATAGTATGAATGTCTTCAAAATCACACATTCTATTATTGTGTTTAAATTTTACATGATTGAAAAAATAAAGTGCACAAAATAATTGTAATTGGGAAAACACACTGTGGGGTTTCAGTTATTTGAGTCTCCTTGTTTAAATGCAAAGGGTTGTCTCATTCTAGGTTGTTATCTTCTTAACACTCATGGTTTTGCAACATGGGATGTTACAAAATAGTATGAATGTCTTCAAAATCACACATTCCATTGTTGTGTTTAAAATTCGCATGATTGAAAAAATAAAGTTCACAAAATAATTGTAATTGGGAAAACACGGTGTGGGATTTCAGTTATTTGAATCTCCTTGTTTAAATACAAAGGTTTGTCTCATGCTAGGTTGCTAGCTTCTTAACACCGACGGTTTTGCAACATGGAATGCTACAAAACAGTATGAATGTCTTTGAAATCACACATTTCATTGTTGTGTTTAAATTTCGCATGATTGAAAAAATAAAGTGGACAAAATAATTGTAATTCAGAAAACACAGTGTTGGGTTTCAGTCATTTGAATCTCCTTGTTTAAATGCAAAGGGTTGTCTCATGTTCGGTTGCTTGTTTCATAACACCCACATTTTTGCAACATGGAATGTTACAAAACAATATGAATGTCTTCAAAATCACACATTCCATTGTTGTGTTTAAATTTTGCATGATTGAAAAAAAAAAAAAAGTGCACAAAATAATTGTAACTGGGAAAACATAGTGTGGGGTTTCATTTATTTGAATCTCCTTGTTTAAATGCAAAGGGTTGTCTCATGCTGGGTTTCTAGCTTCTTAACACCCACATTTTTGCAACATGGAATGCTACAGAACAATATGAATGTCTTCAAAATCACAAATTCCATTGTTGTTTCTAAATTTTGCATGATTGAAAAAATAAAGTGCACAAAATAATTGTAATTGGGAAAACACAGTGTGGGGTTTCAGTTATTTGAATCTCCTTATTTAAATGCAAAGGGTTTTCGCATGTTGGGTTGGTAGCTTCTTAACACCCATTGTTTTGCAACATGGAATGCTACAAAACAGTATGAATGTCTTCAAAATCACACATTCCATTGTTGTGTTTAAATTTTGCATAATTGAAAAAATAAATTACACACAATAATTGTAATTCAAAAAACATAGTGTTGGGTTTCAGTTATTTGAATCTCCTTGTTTAAATGTGAAGGGTTGTCTCATGGTGGGTTGCTTACTTCTTAACACGTACGGTTTTGCAACATGGAATGTTACAAAATAGTATGAATGTCTTCAAAATCACACATTCCATTGTTGTGTTTAAATTTCGCATGATTGAAAACACAATGTGGGGTTTCAGTTATTTGAATCTCCGTATTTAAATGCAAAGGGTTGTCTCATGTTGGGTTGCTAGCTTCTTAACACCCACGGTTTGGCAACATGGAATGCTACAAAACAGTATCAATGTCTTCAAAATCACACATTCCATTGTTGTGTTTAAATTTCGCATAATTGAAAAAATAAATTGCACACAATAATTGTAATTCAGAAAACACAATGTTGGGTTTCAATTATTTGAATCTCCTTCTTTAAATGTGAAGGGTTGTCTCATGGTGGGTTGCTTTCTTCTTAACACGTACGGTTTTGCAACATGAAATGTTACAAAACAGTATGAATGTCTTCAAAATCACACATTCCATTGTTGTGTTTAAATTTCGCATGGTTGAAAAAATAAAGTGCACAAAAGAACTGTAATTCAAAAAAACACAGTGTTGGGTTTCAGTTATTTGAATCTCCTTGTTTAAATGCAAAGGGTTGTCTCATGTTGGGTTGCTAGCTTCTTAACACCCATGGTTTTGCAACATGGAATGTTATAAAATAGTATGAATGTCTTCAAAATCACACATTCCTTTGTTGTGTTTAAATTTCGCATGATTGAAAATATAAAGTGCACAAAATAATTGTAATTGGGAAAACACAATGTCGGGTTTCAGTTATTTGATTTTCCTTGTTTAAATGAAAAGGGTTGTCTCATGTTGGGTTGCTAGTTTCTTAACACCCACGGTTTTGCAACATGGAATGCTACAAAACTGTATGAATGTCTTCAAAACCACACATTCCATTATTGTATTTAAATTTCACATGATTGAAAAAATAAAGTGCACAAAATAACTGTAATTCGGAAAACACAATGTTGGGTTTCAATTATTTGATTCTTCTTGTTTAAATGTGAAGGGTTGTCTCATGGTGGGTTGCTTGCTTCTTAACACGTACAGTTTTGCAACATGGAATGTTACAAAATAGTATGAATGTCTTCAAAATCACACATTCCATTGTTGGGTTTTATTTTTGCATGATTGAAAAAATAAACTGCACAAAATAACTGTAATTCGAAAAACATAGTGTTGGTTTTCAGCTATTTGAATCTCCTTATTTAAATGCAAAGGGTTGTCTCATGTTGAGTTTTATAGCTCCTTAACACCCATGGTTTTGCAACATGGAATGCTATAAAACAGTATGAATGTTTTCAAAATCACACATCCCATTGTGTTTAAATTTTGCATTATTCAAAAATAAAGTGCACAAAATAATTGTAATTGGGAAA